>JAFFST010045350.1:22470-41731 GCA_022414735.1 Noturus placidus
CCAGGGTGTACCCCGCCTTGTGCCCGATGCTCCCTGCGATAGGCTCCAGGTTCCCCGTGACCCTGAAAAGGAGTAAGCGGTTGAAGATGGATGGATGGATGGATCTTTATGTTTGAGGCCTGAAATGTGGCAAAAGGTCGACCAGTTCAAGGGGGCCGAATACTTTCGCAAGGCACTGTATTTATGTATTTTTCTTTTTATGGCTGTATAATTCAGTGATCTTTTCTCTTTAAGGCTGTGTGCTGTAATGATTACGTGCACTGCTGTCCCGAGGGCACAACCTGCAACCTTGCACTCGGCAGCTGCGACTTGGCCAACGAGCCAATGTGTGACCCGTCCGAGGGCACCTGCGCCGACCTTCCGCACTCCATTCCCTTGGTGAAGAAAGTTCCCGCCTTCCAACGTCCTTCACAACCCGCCAATCAAAAATGCGACCCGTCATTTTCATGCCCAGAAGATGATACGTGCTGCGGGATGGCGTCCGGTTTGTGGGGATGCTGCCCTCTACCACAAGTGGGTGCACATGTTTATACATAAACAACCTCTTCTTGTTTTCTTCTTCCAATATCTTTTTCCTCATTCTTCCGCTTCTTCAATTATTATTATTATTATTATTATTATTATTACAGTAATTCTCTTGATTTTAGATCGGATCTGTATCATATTTGTGTTTCCTTGAACCTTTTTAGCATCTTCACTATATTCACCTCAACGTTTCCAGGCATAAAATCTTTGTATTTTCTCAAATGTGTGAGAATCGGTTTTTTAAATATAACCGTTGGTCCGTCTGCAGGCCGTGTGCTGCGGGGGCGGAGACCACTGCTGTCCCAGCGGCTACACCTGCGATAAGGAGAAACCTGTCTGCGTGAAGGAAGAACTGCAGACCCTGTGGTTCAGGAAGCAGCCGGCCGTGATCAGAGGGTCAGAGGTCACGAGTGGCCTCGGGGATGTGAAATGCGACGACACCACCAGCTGTGCCACGGGCACCACGTGCTGCAGGTTAAAGACGGGGAAGTGGGGCTGCTGTCCACTGGCCCAGGTATGTCTGGGTTGGGGTTCGAGTGACCGCTCGATCACGGCAAGAATAGCCTAATATCGTGTTTTTTTTTTTTTTTTTAATCAAATATTTGGTAGGCGGTGTGCTGTGAGGACCACGAGCACTGCTGCCCTCAGGGCTACACCTGCGACCTGCAGAGCGGAACCTGCGTTAAACCTTCCCTAGCACAGACCGCTGCACTCGCGCTCATACACACACTCTCTGACCACGCTGAAGATGAGGCGAAGTGTGACGCGACTAGGCGCTGCTCGAAGAGTCAGACCTGCTGTAGAATATCGGACGCTGAGTGGGCCTGTTGTCCGTTCCAGCAGGTAACGTTTTTCACCATTTCTGCCTTGTTGAATTCTCTAATCTGATTGGTCAGATTTATTTTCTATAGCAGGTTATCGTTTCTATAGTAACGGCTCGTTCACAGGAACACCCCACATTTACACGTATAACCGTTGATGCGATGAAGTTTTCCGTACGGAGACGTTTATGGAAGGAGTCTCCAGTGTGAGAGCTTTTTAACAATTCGAGGTAATGGTTTTTCTCTTCTTTTTTTTCTCCTGTAGGCGGTGTGTTGTAAGGACATGAAGCACTGTTGCCCTAAGGGATACGCGTGCGACCCTGAAAACCGTTGCACCAAGTCGTCTCCGCTCACGTGGTGGGACAATTCACTGTAGAGGAACATCGACACTCCAGGAATGAGCTGACCATGCCGTCCAAATCGTGATGAAGGACTATACAGCGTACTGTAGTTGTGTTTAGGGTTTATTGTTGTTGTTGTGTTCTAGTAACTTGGAATGCTGAGAGATTATTTCGACATCTCCAGCCTATAAATCAAAACCGTGACACTGACACGTATTCTGTTTTCTCTACACTGAATCGCGCGAAGTTTATGTTTAGTTTATTCGTATGCGGATTGTGGCGTCTGGTTTCCATTCGCGGAAAATCTTTTCTTGTAAGGAAACATTTCTTTTTTTTTTTTCCATTAAAATTTTTTCCTCAGATATCAAACGCCTCGCGTAGAAAGACCCTGCGTGCTGGTTTTTTTTTGTTTTTTTTTTTTATTTTAACGGAAACTTTCTGAAGTCAAGTCACCGAGACGGAACTGAATGTACATTATTGCGTATATCTAACCGCCGCACGATCCGACAAATCTTCACAGCTTTCGGTTCCCCGGGCATAAAACTCCTGAGTGAGGTATAAGTTAGCGTTTAAATAATACAACCGTGACCAGCGTTCACCTTTTTAACAGTTGAAAATACCCCAGACCCGATGATTGAAAGCGCATCAGGCGGCGTACTTTCGTGCTTGGACCCCTAGAGTCATTCAGCGTAATCTCTTAGTAGCCTGTTTTTATTAGGACAAGTCATTTGCCTTTGGATCGGTCTTTTAATTTGGGAAACATTTACATTCTGGACTGTTTGTTCATCTTTCACATTTTTTTTTTTTCGTTTGTTGTTTTTAGATTTGTGGGTTTTTTTTGGAACGTTCGCTTCATTGTAAGATTTTTACTCAAAACATACTTGGTTTTAAAAAAAAAAAAAGTAGAATTTGTTGTTTTCCCACTTAAATAGCTGATTAGGACATGTTATCTATATGGTATTAATCAAGCTTTTGGTTGGTTTTGGGTTTTTTTTTTCTTCCCTTTTTGTATTTTAAAGGTTTCATTTTTCCCCCTGAAGAATGTGGAAATAATAAACCGTTTGAAATGGATTTTTCTTTATGACTGTTGTCTCCTGCTGATTGGTGTGTGTGTGAGATGAGTTCTGAAACACGGCGGTATGCAGGTCATCTTGGATGGATGGAATATCTGGGGGCAGTTTTGACGAGACCCTGGGGATAATAACTTAATAAATTAAGTCTACAAAGCCCAGAAAACCAGCATGATGATGTAAAACAGTGATAGGAAGTGAATAGCAGAGTTGTATTAGTGTTCTGAACTTGTTTATGAATATAGTTAAGCATGTAGTTCATCTGACACGCACTTTTTTGTGTCTGTGAGCCAGTGGGATTAAGTTCCACTAGGACAGCGTGGGTGTATATGTGTGTGTGTGTGCGCGCGCGTGCGTGTGTGTATTCCTTGCTCTTGCCGGTGAACACACTTTCAGAGTGAATGAACTGCGAGAAGAGCGTATTCATGTAGTTATAACTCAAGGAGAAGAAGCCAAACCGAACAAATGGGCTCTTTCCACCGGTACGTCCATAATATAATTACATGTGAATGTCATTTTATACATATTGTGATAATATTATCGATTTAATATGCACCTTTTTATTAAATATGTAACTCATTAAGTGTGTAATACCTCGTAACAGGTACTTTTTTCATTTTCAAAGAATTACATGATTATTTTGTACTAACATGGACATTAATGATGCATCAACCTTGTTTGCCATTCTATTTTTAATTTTAATTTTTTAAAGAAGAAAGAAATGATCAATTCTTTCTCATGAGCTCATATCGAACCTGTTTATACTGATGAGAGCGTACAAGCTTGAAGTCCTTGAAGTGCCATTAATATGGAGAGACTGCTGGGAGAAAAGGGGGGTTGAACTTCAAAGGATGATGAGAAGGAGATCAGGAGTGTAAGACAGCTGGTAGGAGTGCGTGAGAGGTGCGGTATGATGGTATGATCGCAAAGGAAAAGTGTAGCTGTACACTGGAAACAGAGAGAGTGATGGAAGCAGCTGAGGCACAAGCTGCTGCTTGCACCAAAATGTCTGCTATTAATACACCCCGGCTCTGATCCCACTATCTGCTCTCTCTCTCTCTCGCACACACACTCACACAGAGTGCAACCTCTTTCATTCGCATAAAATGCATACTCGTATTCACATGAAATGCTTTCACATAATGTTATGGTGTTTATTCATATTACTCGTGTTGCTCACGTTTACGTGAAACTATTCTCGCATTCCTTCATCCTCTCAAATCTGCATAAAATGCTCTCGCATTTGCTAGTTTGAACCGTCGTTGGCATAAAACACGCTCACGATGGCTAATTTGACCAATTAAATTAATATAGCGCTTTTTACAATGGTACATTGTCTCAAAGCAGCTTTACAGAAATATCATTTTTACATTTACAAGCGACTTACTAATGAGACACACTCACACACCAATGGGAGCAGAGCTGCATGCAAGGTGCTAGCTTGCCATCGGGGGCAACTTAGGGTTCAGTGTCTTGCCCAAGGACACTTCGGCATGGGATCACCCGGGCTGGGATTCGAACCACCAACCTTACGATTAGTGGATTAGTGGACAACCCGCTCTACCCACTGAGACACAGCCACCCCATGACCTACTGGGAAATTAGGTTTGTGTTTGTTATTTTGGATATTTGTAACCCACATATGTGTAAAAGCTTCACGTTCGCTACCTGTACCGCGAATCCGCGTACAATCCTACAACGCTCTTGCGTTTGCAAGTTTTACGTCACGTTTGCATAAAACCCTCTGACGTTTGCTAATCTTAACCCACACTTGCGTTAAATGCTCGCGTGTTCCCTAGGTCGCGTTTGCATAAAAATATTCTCAACCAATAATTTGATCTCGCATTCGCATAAAATGCTCTCGCGCTCGATAAGTGGAAGACCGATGAATGGGAAAGCAGGTTTGTTTATAAGAGGTAAGTAATATACTTGTATCACTTCCACGCTTCTGTATCTCTCTTGTACTTAGTAACGAAGAGGATGACGATTCCTTAACCGCGATGGAATCCGAGTCTCTAACGCAGAAAAGCAATGAGGAGGATACTGGAATTACAGCTGTGATTGCCCAGGCAGAGGGTATGGACAAAGTAAATGTTTGTGCAGGTGTAGGTGTGGGCATTGTCATGCCAGGTGTGGTTGAATGTTAAAGCAGTACTAAAAAAAATTGGTGGTGTGGTACAGTTGTAATGGAAGGAACGCAGTACTATTGCACCGGAAATGGTTGGCGTCAGAGATGCGGTAAATGTAGCTAATGATGAAGGAGTAGAAAAATGGGTGGGGTTAGTCTAGATGTTAATTGTGAACATTTCCTCTATTACAGCTGAGCAGTGTCAAGAATTCTGTCCATCCAGTGTAAATTACGGCCTGCTTCAAGCCCAACGTGTTGCTCCTTTCCGTAGAACACTTACTAAAACATTCAAGGAAGGGGCAAGGAGGAAAAAAGTGCGCTCCGAATTTGGGCGGCCACTCTGGAGGACTAGTGCAAGAAAGAAATCTCTAAAGATGGGAGAGGAGAGGCGGGTCCCCATTGAGGAACCCTGGAGCAGTAGGTCTGAAGTGAGCTGCTGCTCTGATATTTACACCAGCGCTGGAGGATCTCGAGAGCTCAGTTCTCAGACAGAATCGGTGTACATTAATGCTGAAAGCATCAAATGTTGTGACACTTCCTGTTCTAGTGTATCGCAAAACTGGGGCTTTTTTTGTATCTATACAGAGGCCGAGAAAACTAGTGGCATCACGCAAGAGGCCGGATCAGAACCTGAGAAATTAGGCAGCAGCATAGAAGCCTTATTTGGATCAGATTCTTCCTGCGACAGCGAGTCCTTCAGAAGTGACTGTGACTCGGATTCAAGCTGTGTTAATGCTGACTGGGAGCGGAGCATTGACTCTGACACAGACTCATGCAACTTGGTCTACAGCTTTACTGAGGCACAGTGGGGTTCTGCCTCATCATGTTCAGGCTCTGCCGCCTCCGGTTATATCACGGACTATGATTTGGAATCTTCAATCTCCACCACAGAACAACATGCCTCATCTGCTTTTGACAGCCATTTTGATGGAGGATACCATGACTTGCCAGTCAGCCATTTAAAGCCAGGACACTGTGACTCTCCAGTCGGTCATTTTGATGCAGGACACTGTGACTCTACAGTCTGCCATTTTGACACAGGACACTGTGATTCTCCAGTTGGTCATTTTGACGCAGGACACTGTGACTCTCTGGTCTGCCATTTTGACGCAGGACACTGTGACTCTCCGGCCTGCCATTTTGACATAGGACACTGTGACTCTCCAGTCGGTCATTTTGACACAGGACACTGTGACTCTCCGGTCTGCCATTTTGACGCAGGACACTATGACTCTCCGGTCTGCCATTTTGACGCAGGACACTGTGACTCTCCGGTCTGCCATTTTGACACAGGACACTGTGATTCTCCAGTCGGCCATTTTGACACAGGACACTGTGACTCTCCAGTCGGCCATTTTGACGCAGGACACTGTGACTCTCCGGTCGGCCATTTTGACACAGGACACTGTGATTCTCCAGTCGGCCATTTTGACACAGGACACTGTGATTCTCCAGTCGGCCATTTTGACGCAGGACACTGTGACTCTCCGGTCAGCCATTTTGACACAGGACACTGTGATTCTCCGGTCGGCCATTTTGACGCAGGACACTGTGACTCTCCGGTCGGCCATTTCGACGCAGGACACTGTGATTCTCCGGTCGGCCATTTTGACGCAGGACACTGTGATTCTCCGGTCGCCCATTTTGACGCAGGACACGGTCTCTCTCCGGATGGCCATTTTGAAGCTCGACACAGTCTCTCTCCGGTCAGCCATTTTGAAGCTCGACACGGTCTCTCTCCGGTCAGCCATTTTGAAGTTCGACACGGTCTCTCTCCGGTCGGCCATTTCGACACAAGACACGTTCTCTCTCCGGTTGTCCATTTTGATGCAAGACATGGTCTCTCTCCGGTCGGCCATGTTGACGCAAGATACTGTGATTCTCCGGTCGGCCATCTTGACGCAAGACACTGTGATTCTCCGGTCGGCCATCTTGACGCAGGACATCATAACTCGCCAGTCGGGCATTTCGAGGCAGGGTGCCGTAGCTTTCCTGTTGGCCATTTTGTGGCAAGACAGTGTGACTCACGAGACGGCCATTTTGATGAGGCTTCCTGTGACCTCTACAATGCTTTTCCTGAGCGTAGTGATACAGTCTGTTACAGGATTAACAAGCATGACTACTTTTTTGACTTTAAGGACTATTCTGAGCTAACTTGGAGGAAACTTCAGGGCGTCGTGACTCATCCTAATCGTCGTCACGTCACACCATTATTCCACGAACTGATGAAAGAGACTGAGCATGATAGAAATCAAGAAAAAGTCAAGATAAACAAAGGCTTTCTTTTTCATCCACAAATGGTACAAACTTGCATATCATTTAAAAAAAAAAAAAAAAAAAAATATATATATATATATATATATATATATATACAGTGGTGTGAAAAAGTTTTTGCCCCCTTCCTCATTTTATACTCGTGTGGAAACTTTCAGAAATGATCGGAGACTAATTCACAATGTTACTAGTTTCTACAGGCGAAGAACTCGGAATATCGGGAAGGCCAGGACTATTCTGTGCTTCGCCATGTACAGAATGGATCGTATGGAGACGTGTTCAGCGTGCGTGACAAACAAACTGGGTTTACGTGCGCTGCCAAAAGGGTAAGATCATCTCTGGAAAATGAATTTCGGGGAGCTAACAGTGTAACCCCAGTGTGTGGTGGTGTTTATTTTCCTATAACAGTATGTCATGGAGTGTTTTGTTCCTTATATATGCATTCTACTGGTGTACTCTACTCTTACACCTTCCACTAAACTAAATGTCTACAGATTCCTCTGGGCAGTTTCAGCTGGGAGGAAGTAGGAACGTGGAGTAAATTGGACTCGCCACGTGTCCTTCAGCTCTACGGGGTTGTGCGAGAGGGCCTCAATGTCGTCCTCTTCATGGACCTTAAAACGGGTACGTTCTGAGATCTTGCTTACAGCAAGTCCTTATAAGAAGCACCGGAACCAGGTAGCCATGTTTTATGAACCACATGTACAAATTCTGGCATGAAACACCATCAAGCGATCCCTGCAATTCTTTTTCACGCTGCCTTTGCAGGCTCGTTGGCACAGTTCCTAAAAGCAAGAGGGCGTTTTGCTGAAGATTTGGCTCTTTATTATCACTGTCAGGTGCTGCAGGCTCTGGAACATCTACACAGCAGAAAGGTGATTCACCTAGATGTTAAAGGTGAGCGTTCCACATGATGTTACCATGACTGAGTTTTAACGGAATATTAAAGCTATAGTGGCAATAATGTTTAACCCCTTGTGTTCTGTTATGACACGATTCCTCTTATACTGCATTAACTGCTTATGATCACCATTGTTTAAATTTATTAAGAATTGTGTGTGTGTGTGTGTGTGTGTGTGTGTGTGTGTGTAGTGGACAATGTTTTGCTTTCGAAGGACAAGACTGAGTGTTTCCTGTGTGATTTTGGATTATCTGAGATGCTCGACCGGACCGGATACAGCACCAAAACCTTCAGAGGTAACACACACACACACACACACACTTAAGCTGCATTCCAAAGCAACAAGTAACAGTACTGTGTGTGTGTGTTTGTGTTTGAATAATGTTTTAGGTAATGGTCTGCGTGGCACCGAGAGCCATATGTCTCCCGAGGTGGCACGGGGAGATCCTCGCTCAGACAAAGCAGACGTCTGGAGTAGCTGTTGTATGTTGCTGCACATGCTCAGTGGCTATCAGCCGTGGACACGCTACTACACACACCCGCTCTGCCTGAAAGTAAGAGTCCCTGACCAACAGAACCGATCAGAAATGAATACTTAGTTTTTGATCAAAACCGAGACACATTTTCCGGTAGCTTCGTATCTTTGAGTTGATTCTTAACAAATGTCGTACAGATCGTGAGTGAGCCAGCCCCTCTGTGGGAGATTCCTGCTGGCTGTGACCCCTTGACCTGCGATGTCATCAGAAGGGGACTGGTCAAGGAGCCGAGAGAGAGGGTCTCGTCCAGGGAGCTGCTGGAGAAAAGCAGCAGAGCTCTGAGAGCATGTCGGTGGAGTTCAGAGATATGGTTACCTGGTTAATGTTGTTACTAAGACTTTATGGATAGGATCTGAAAAACTGTGTGTGTGTGTGTGTGTGTAGTAGGCGGCCTGCTTGATCAGGTCCAATCAGCCACAGAGACTCTGCCCCACCCTCAGATCTCCCCACCAATGAATTTACGCAATGTCTTCACCAAACCCCCAACGGTCCTGCCCCCTGTCTCCATACCAACAATCCCTAGTCAACGAGAGCTCTCCGCTCCCAGAATCCAGTGGGTCAGCGGGTGGAGAGAACGAGCAGCTGAGGAGGACGGGACTGATTCAGAAGATGAGGACAGCGATGGAGGGATGGATGGGACGGGAAGATGGATGGAAAAGTGCTGGGGATTGAGAGACAAGTACACACTTTCTGAAGATGAGAACGACACCGACGAAGAGATGCAGCGCTCGTCAGAAAAACGATGGCCAGACAGAGCAGATGAAGAGCTGGAGAGTGATTTGGGGAGTTTGAGGGAGCTGGGTAGTGAGGACGAATGGGAACCGTTTCGCCGCCTGCAGATCCTCTGCGGTTCTGAACGGCGACATGGTGGAGATGAGTGGTCTGAAACAGAGGACGAGTGCGCGCCCTCTGCGATGACAAGTGAGTTAAACCTGAACACCTAGCTGAATTGTGCTTTCACGACCGGCGTTCACTTCCTTACCCCCTTTGTTTCACCTTGTTGCTTGTTCAAGGAATACTTCAGCAATTTTCAATCAACCACTTCTGCATTTTATATTTATTACTTAGCACGATCAGGAATTTCTATACTTATCTCAATATCTCCCTGTAGTGGGAAAAGAACTGGCAGAAAATAGTTTGAGACGCCCGCATAATCGAAGTTTGGGATGCGGTTGTTCAACTTGACAGTAAAGGTTTAAAATGCGTTACTATATAACTCTATGATAGATGACTATTTACTCTTAGCGCTGTTGGAAAGTTCTAGAAGTTCTTGTTTTGGAGCGGTTACTCTGTTGGTGTTTATTATTTGTTTTGATGTTTGTGCCATAACAGGTTTAAATCACATTAACTTGTGTGAGCAAAACTCCAGATTAACTCTCGAATGCCATCGCAGTGTCTGCACTTCTGACGCCAATCTTACTGAACAGGTGAACATCTCAGGTTGCCAGGTGTCCTTTATCGTTCCCTCTTTCTCAACTCAACACATTTCAACCATTTTGGTTTAATCCTTAAAGGTTTCTGATTGGTCGGATGACCTGAGCTCCGGCGTGTTCTCGTCCTACAGCAGCCTTACAGACGAGCGGAGCTTCAACCTGGATTGGTCTGTCTCCACCAATCGGCCGCCTTCTTGCAGCTTTGAAGGTAATGTTGATCATGTTATATTGTTTACTGTATATCTATTCTAAAACGACTAACTATTTAATAAGAACATTAAACAGTCATGAAATCGAACTTTCGGTGAATGTGTGACTGTGTGTCTTTGTGTGTAGGCCTCGGGGTGGATATCTGGGTGGAGGATGTGAGTGGGGATACTTTTAGGATCAGAGAGAGACTAAAGGTGAAGCTGGGTCACGTTGCTATAGGTATAAGTGCACAGGTGAGGAGTCTGATTTGAGCAAAATGTTAACTGAATTTAAACTCATGCCGTGTTTCTGCCACATAACACAATGTATGTTTGTATTGCTATGAAATCAAATATCAAATGGGACATCCAATCGACACCTAATCATTGAGCACATCTAATATGACAAGGCTAACATGGCGTCTCGTTGTGTTTAATAAAAGATCTCAATGAGAGCGTTCAGTTTAGCCACGTTGGACGGGAAGTTGGTCTCCCCTGACACCGAGGTTCTTGAGTCGCGCATGTGGCTGCTGTGTGTCCCTGCTCCGGACAACAGCACCAACTGGACCTGGAGGATCCGAGACGGAAAAATGGAGACGCAAGAAGCTGACGGACTGCAATCAGACACCTGCTCCACCATAGCAGCCTGAAGCCTATCGACACTACATTCCCTTTCTTCGCTTCAGTTATATGCTAATTTTATTTGTTTCGTTTTTTTTTACCAGAGCAAACATGCACCATGAAAGTATTACAACTATAGATACTCTTAAAGGGGCGCACGGTGGCTTAGTGGTTAGCACGTCCGCCTCACACCTCCAGGGTCCGGGGTTCGAGTCCCGCCAGGGCCATGTGTGTGCGGAGTTTGCATGTTCTCCCCGTGTGTCGGTGGTTTCCTCCGGGTACTCCAGTTTCCTCCCCCAGTCCAAAGACATGCATGGTAGACTGATTGGCGTGTCTAAAGTGTCCGTAGTGTATGAATGGATGTGAGTGTGTATGTGATTGTGCCCTGCGATGGACTGGCACCCTGTCCAGAGTGTACCCCGCCTTGTGCCCGATGCCTCCTGGGATAGGCTCCAGGTTCCCCCGTGACCCTGATAAAGGAGTGCGCGGTTGAAGATGAATGGATGAATGGATGAATGGATGAATGGATGGATGGATACTCTTAAAGTAGCGGGGTCATAATTTAGCGCCCTCTGGTGCTTGTGAGATAAATTACAAGTCCAATGAGGAGCTGTCCCTGGTTCTCTATCTATTACTTTTTTTTTCTTTTTACTGTCTTTTAAAGAAAAGAGGTGGAGCTAAGCAGCTGTATTATTGTTGAGGGTGGAGCTATTTATCTGAGACAGAAATATGTAAAAAGTGTTCTGTAATAAATAATATGTCCAGATTCATTGCATGGTTGTAATTTACATCTTGTGAATCAATGCATCTTTGAGATTATATGATTTATTACAAGTCTAGAAACACTTTAAAAGGACAAACCTAAACCTTAATTGAAAATGTGTATTTTTTTTTATTTAGATGAGGGTCTTGTGAGCATGCTAGTAATTGTTAATCAGTATTTATATTTAGGAAGCCTGAGTAGCTTGTAATATCCAGGTACTTTTACAAGGCTTTGATGTGACCAGGACGTATTTTCTGCACTGGTTCACTTTTCATTGATTGCTGATTCGAATTTTAAAAGTTTATGTGAGTGTGTATGTGATTGTGCCCTGCGATGGACTGGCACTCTGTCCAGGGTGTACCCCGCCTTGTGCCCGATGCCTCCTGGGATAGACTCCAGGTTCCACATGACCCTGAAAAGGAGTAAGCGGTTGAAGATGGATGGCTGGATGGATGGATGGATGGATGGATAAAAAGTTTTTTTTTTCTGCTGTCTGTACTTTGGACAATATTTATGATGAAGCCCATTTTTAAAAAAAATGCATAACTAATAAATACATAAAAACCCTATAGATTTGTATTATGACAAGTATATGTAACACGATAAGAAAGTCAAGAACTAAAAGAATAAACAAAACAAAACCCTTTCAGTCTGGATTTATAAAGCGTTCCAACACTATTCCAAAGTTTAAGGGTGAGTTAAGACCTACTGTTCTGTAGAGAATCATTCACAGCTTAGTTTAAGAGGGACTAATAATCAGACCAGAAAAACAACAACTCTTGGTCTTTAGTTTTAATAGTGAAACCTGATCACCAGAACTCTTTGGAATGTTTGAGCTCGTTAGCCCCCCTCTCCACCCCTCCCCTCTCCTCCCCCCTTATTAAATGCCATTGTAACTGCACGGTCATCCTGTGACATCATAGAACTAATATAAATACAGCATATTGGGTAACAAATGATCATCAGGATCACTGAATACAGCCCATGCGTTTCTATATGAACATATTTAACGTGTCTCAGAGTGGCGTTTTCCTTTAACACTGTAAAAATCAGACAAACCTGATGCGTAGCCACTTTTTTTTTTTTTTTTTTTTAAGGTGTGTCTGCGAATTGTAAACGATTACTTCCTGCTTTGTTACAATTGGAGCGTAGCTGTGTCGGGCGGGCTGGAAACCTATTTTCATTGACGCGATTGGTCCAGCCTGTGTTAGTAGGCGGGGCTTGTGGAGCCGGCGTCAGTGCGGTGGACATGACGCCATTTTGACGTGACAGCGGTGCAACTAGCGGTGACGGAGAACTCTCCAGAAGCATCGTTTACGGGTTTAATTGACTGAAAAAGAGCTTCCTTTTGTAACAACCGACAAGTAAGTGAACTGATATTATAATTCTGTTATTCCTGCCTTTTTCGTCTTACCGGAAGACGTTAATATAGTGTGACGTAGTCGTAGATAGGAAGTCAAATAGCCAAGTTAGCTCATCTTTTTCCTTCACACCTACATTGCGTCAAACCCAACCTCCTGCTTTATGATTGGCTAATACCTTGATTCTTTCGAACTGTCGACCAATTATATAATCGGTGCTCCGTTGCGTTAAGAAGTATTAGCCAATCCGAGAGCAGGAGGCGGGGTCCGTCAGAAAACGAGTGGGTTAAAAAAACGCGTAGGTTTATGCTTACTTATCGGTTAACATACTAGCTAGTTAGGCGAATTCATAACAAACACGACTTTTTAAAAGAAGATCCTTGTTGTCTATTTATTTATTTTTTGGTTAAAGAATAACGTCAGTATTCATGACAGTTCGTCATGCTAGCTAGCTAAATCGTCAAATATACAAACGAGTTAGCAGGTTAGCGTTAATGAACTCTGTCTGTTTCTGTGTTCATCTTTATTTCGTTATTGCCAAGCTGTTACATAACCCCAAGAGGCAGCCATACAAGCCATATACTTATGTATTTATTTATTTATGTTGACATCTTAAACTGTTTAAATAATTTAGACGCGACAATAAACGCGGCTAAGACCCGCCTACTTTCACACGAACAGGTTATTTGATTGACATGGCAGATGACCAATCAGAGAGCTTTTCCCCGCAGGCCGTTGGCAAACACGGAAAGAGATCATCTCATTTACTCAGTATTAACTGATTCAAACTAAACTTTGATGAAGTTTATTCTTAGAGTTTCAGAGGTTTGGCCTGTTGTGTCCGACTAGTATAAGCTCTGAGCAATTTGCCATTGATTACATTTATTATTATTTTTTGTTATGATATATGAAATGAACTGAACCACTTCAATATTTAAGTGATGGTATTGATGACGTTTCTCTTTGTCTTTTCTCCCAATCAGACCTGAGAGGATGGGGAATGTCTTTGCAAATCTCTTTAAAAGCCTCTTCGGGAAGAAGGAGATGAGGATCCTAATGGTGGGCCTGGACGCAGCCGGGAAAACCACCATTCTCTACAAACTCAAGCTGGGCGAGATCGTCACCACCATCCCCACCATCGGTACACAAACTCACTGACACCCGACACCTCGTTCGAGATAGCCGAGAACAGCGGTCGATTCGGCAGGCATAGGCATATTTGAACCTGTGGAGTTTTATCACTTTTATATCCACAGGTCACGATAAACGCAATTAAATAAGGAAAAATGTTACATTTTTGTGGCATTCAAGTGACCCATCCTGTTTTTTTAAAAAACAGCTTAGCGTATTTCCGGTACTGCAAATACTCGCTGTCTCAAGCTTTTGTTTTTAGTGTTTCTTGTTGAGCGACTTTGTCTCAGTTCGAGGGTGTGTCCGTACACGGAATGTGTAAAAGTTCGACCGTGTGTGAACGGAAGCAATCAGCTGTGCATGTACAAACAAAAATTTTTTTGTGTGTGTGCAGTTTAGTCAGAGATACTGTAACCACCCTGAACGGTATGCCCTGACCTGTTTCGTTCCTTTACACCTGTTACAATGCGCTGACACTGGAGACTCCTTCCGCAAATGTTCAGGAATCGTCGCCTCGCTTCATCAAACGTCATATGAACTATTACACTTTTAATCTGCAGGTTTCAATGTCGAGACGGTGGAGTACAAGAACATCAGTTTCACAGTGTGGGACGTGGGCGGTCAAGACAAAATCAGACCTCTGTGGAGACACTACTTTCAGAACACACAAGGTAACACGCACTATTTTTCCCAAATAAAGTGTTGGACGGCTTGTAAGATTTGAATGAACTGGGATTAATTCAGTTTACAAACTGAGTACACCATGTAGCACAAAAACTGATAATATAATCTGGACATTTAATAATAAATTCATATTTATGTCAACGTAGAACACCGATAGATTTTTAACGTTTCTTTAAATGGTAAATGGCGCACTTATATAGCGCTTTTTTATCCAAAGCGCTTTACACTGTGTCTCATTCACCCATTCACACACACACTCACACACCGATGGTAGCAGAGCTGCCATGCAAGGCGCTAACTTGCCATCGGAGGCAAGTTCAGGGTCTTGCCCAAGGACACTTCGGCATGGGATCACCCGGGCCGGGATTCGAACCACCAACCCTACGATTAGTGGATTAGTGGACAACCCGCTCTACCGACTGAGCCACAGCCGCCCTTTCTTTGTTGACATATCTTTTACTATCTCTCTCTCTCTTGTCTCAGGACTGATCTTTGTAGTGGACAGCAACGACCGCGAGCGAGTAAACGAAGCGAGGGAGGAGCTGACAAGAATGTTGGCGGAAGATGAACTGCGTGATGCCGTTCTCCTCGTTTTTGTGAACAAGCAGGTGACTGCGCTGTACATGCTGTATTTATTTATGGCATTTATTTAATTTAGTTAAACATTGACACTTGTCGTGATTGACACGGAGTGTTTTATTTTTATACATGGATTAATTGATAAAGCCAACATTCTGTTCTGCTGTTTAAGCTTATTATTATAATTAATAATAATAATAATAATAATAATAATAGAGCTGACTTGGTGTGCTGTGACTTTTTTTCTAACTGGTCGGAATTATGGCTTACAGAAACTCAAAGTGGCCAAAATTCCCATTGACTTCCTTTTGGACTGTTAGAACTCCTAAACTGTTCCATCTACTTCCACCAAACTCAGCAACGTCCTTCAGCTTACCAAGCTGTATTGTGTTGAACTGATCAGACGATGATCAGCTATCCCAAACAGGACAGATACTCGTGTAGTGCTGAACTTAACTACACGGAATGTTAGTAGCAGTAAGTGTAATAAATTTAATCGTTTATTCGCCTGTTTGTTTGCTTTTTTTTTTTTTAAGGACCTGCCAAATGCAATGAACGCAGCTGAGATCACAGACAAGCTTGGGCTTCATGCGCTGCGCCATCGCAACTGGTACATCCAGGCCACGTGCGCTACGAGTGGAGACGGCCTGTACGAGGGCCTCGACTGGCTCTCCAACCAGCTGAAGAACCAGAAATGAACCATTCCACTCACCCTCAGATCTGTGTGTGTGTGTGTGTGTGTGAGCGAGAGAATGAGAGAGATAGATATGATGGCCTTGCCTAAACCTTGACTGATCTCAGTATATTTTTATCCCCACGTTTGTGTGTGTGTGTGGAAGGAAGTGCCATTTTACCAACTCAAGTGTGTTTGTGTGTCGGACATGAGTGCACCATTCAACACAAACCCCAACGGTTCTCAATATTTTTGAGTCTTTCATAAGGGTTTAGGCTTCGCTGCCTAGTGTGTGTGTGTGTGTGTGTGTGTGTTGGGTAAACGTGATTCTGAGTGCAAGTGTTTACTTAAAGTGCGTATGAGAGAAAGAACGTGTGTCTGCTCAGACCATAGATATACATATTACAACCCTGCGTTCACTCTAGCAAGCGACAGGCGGTTATTTATTAACACGTACGTACGTGACACGAAGCCGCGATCGGCACGAACGGTTCTTCGCGCCAATCCTTTGTCATGTGTGATGCGAAGATTCTTGAGTTCGCGACACACTACTTTTAATTCGTACCTGAAATTAGTTCCCATTTACTGTGCAAAAAAAAAAATTTTCCTGTTGTATACAACCTGTCATTAAACATACATAGTTGGACAGTTAGCTTGCTTTGCTAATCTGTTAAATCAAACGATAACATTCAACACTGATTAGGTTTATGTATTTTCGTGCGACTAGCTTTTGAAGCTGTTTATAGCTACTACCATTTCTTTTTGTAGCTAAAAAAAAAAACTGATCAGGCCACGCCCACTGATGTCCTTGTGAGCTTTTGTTACATGCCCGCGAGAAACGAACTACAAGTTACTTGCAAGAGTGAACATGGGGACTAGAGGCGGAGACTGATGATGTCACTCTGTACAGAAACACGCTCTCTAAAAGAAACGATTGTCTATGGACGTATAATTTTTTTACTTATTCCTAAAAGAACGTAAATGTTGAGGTTTGTTTGCTTGTTTTGTTGTTTTTTTTTTTCCTGCAGCAGAATGTAATTTGCTCGTTACGTGACATTTCATATGTTTCATGTCTTATTTAATTGCTTTAACAACTGAAGTGCGAGACGGACAATAGCTTGCGCGCGTATGGTTTATGGTTAGCTAAGCCGTTTTTATTCGTTTGCTACAACTCAGCTTGTTGGATTTAATTATTTATTTGATGGTCAGTTAAGATAAGCAATTTAAGTTATTTTTTTTTTTTGGGGGGGGGGTATGGGGTGATGAACAAAAATCAGATATTGCTCTCCGAAGGACAAAATAATGTTCAAATACGTACAAAGAAACCTAACATACGAAGCGGTGGTTTCAGTAGTGTCATCTCTAATATGTATATCTACGGCTTGGATTGAGGACGTACCCCGGCGTGCCTTTCACACACCTTTCCTTCGAAACAATTCTTTCATACGCACTCTCTCGTCATTGTTATTTTAAAAAAAAATTTCCCCCATTCTCAAATGTGGATTTCAGGATGCTTTTGCGACCTGCGTGGCGACACTGCTCTTAACATGGCCTCGCTGAACGGTTGAAAAGTTTCCAGATCTGTATAAAGAAGCGCAGTTTAATATTTATAAATATTTTGACTTTATGTTTGAGTTCTGTGTGAGGCCAAGTACTTCGTCTGTGCATGATCGCCGACTGCTAAGCCTGCTATTTGGCGTGCTAGATAGTTAATAAGTTACTTTGAAGATATATATATTTTGTAGAAGAAGCAGACAAGGAAATGTTCCTCAGCAATGTTTAATCCAAATGGTTTACTGGTCACGTGACAGCTGTGTGTCATAAAAGGGCATGTTAAAAGCAGTACTGGAGAGCAGGATTGTTTGTTTGGTTACCTGCAATAAGTCATAAAAATCCACCAATAGTGTTCGATGCATGTTGAATATGAGCCAGGTGTTCTTTACTATAGAGGGTGCACTTTTATTCTATTTAAACAATGACGAAAATTCAGCCTTGGCATGAGTTGCAGAGCAGGAACGGCATTGTAACCTGTATCAGGTTGGGAAGATACTTTTTCCATCCTTGATTGTCCTTTTCATCATTTGAAAATCACCTTTTTATTTTCCCGAGTTCGCAGTTTAGTTTTCAGTCCTGAACGGCTGTAGGATAGAGACGAGACAGAAGAGTGTGTCTGGGTTCTTGACTGTACACTACTTTTCAACCGAGCCCAAACAGTACATTCCCACAGAACTCCCTTGTACTTTTGGATTTGATTTAAATTAAATAAATACATTTTTAAAACCTTCAATCGTCTCAGGTTTCTCTGCTTGTCTTTACATTTCCAGGTGATTTATAATTCCCCTTAAACTCTGTAATCATTCGGCTAATCGAAGTCTATCTTGCACCACATCATTGTTGAGTTTTTAATTTTGATTGGTCAGACGGCATAAAAAGCAATTTGGTATTGTTTCTATAGTAACGGCTCATTCACAGAGACTTGAGTGTAATTACCGATAAGGTGAAGTTTTCTAAGAAGACGTTTTTTAAGAAGACGTAACTTCAGGTTGCTGAATCTTGCTGCAGTATAGCACACGCCCACGATCGGATCAGTTCTGCACTTCGTTAACCACATGTTTATGCAAGACTTCGGTGTGCTCTGGGAACACCGAGTGATACAGATGTGCGTACACATCTTATCCGTTCAGTTTATCAGTCACCTCTGATTCCAATGAGCAGAGGCATCACGTTTAATCACAGCATGCACACACACGGGCTGAGCTCAAAGGGTACTGCTGATAAAACAGTACTATCACTACTACGTTAGCAAGACCGTTTACCTAGATCAACATGTCTACCAAGTGTTTTTACCACAAAAAAACAACTCATGGGAGGTTTAAACCGCACAGAGGGAACACGGCATCTCAAATCTCTTGTCTGATATATATATATATATAAAATATATAATATTGTTACTTTTAAAAACATGATGGTTTAACTTGAAGGCATGTAATCTGTTTGCATGTGAAAGCAACAAAATTCATTCATCAATGCATTTATTCATGTTTTTTTCACGTGTGATTATGTGAGTAATATGTGATCACGTGTGAAAACAAAGCCAATGAAAGAAAAACTAATGTGAAAATAATTTACGGGAAAAATGAATTGTGTGGGGGAAAAACATGGTGAAAGTAAATTAATTGTTAATTTTTTTTAAGCGATGTGAAAAAAAAAAATCACGAAAACCAAATCACGT
>JAFFST010045353.1:5286-20341 GCA_022414735.1 Noturus placidus
TATATATATATAAATGTCAGTTCTCGGATTCTAAATGAATTTTTAATGGTTCCCCAGAGGTCTGATTTAAACTGCTGCATTTAGCATTTTGTTTGACAGTGCAAAGACAACATCTCAAAAATACACTTAGAAAAAATAGTTCCATCTAGTACCCTAAATAATTCTTTGGTTTGTCCCTGTGGCCAGATTTCCTCTAAAAATGGATCCATGTACAACCATTGTTTGAAAGGTAGAACTACTGACCCCATGCAGAACTATTGTTAGAAAGCTTGAACAACTGAGCATCTAAAGAACCCCTGAAGAAACAATTTTCCAAAAATATACTTAAAAAATAACTACGTCGAGAAATGGGGTTTAAAACAAGTTATTTGTGTTGTCCCATTTGGAGCATCCTCCAAGATTCTGTGTAGAACCTAAGAACAGAGATGAACCACTTCAGGAATCTAAGACTCCATAACTGTCCAAAGAATTCGGACAAATGAGAAACCCCCTGAGAAACAACTGGTTCCTTGAGGGTTATTTGGATGGTCAATGGTACTAGCGTTCATAAAATGGTTAACATATGACTAGACAGAGGTTTAAAAAATGATTAAAATATAGCACCATTAAGGGCTTTTCGTTTCGTCCTTTCAGAGAACCCTCAACAGAACCTAGTAACAGAGTAAAACATAAAGTATAGCTACTTAACTCAAATAATTAAGAACCTTTAACTATACAATGAAGTGAATAGATCTGTGTTGATGATTGACTTGTGTGTGTTAAAGCTAGAACAGCAGAAAACTCCAGATCCTCCAGAACTGATTTTTTAACCGCGCTCCAGTCTCCCTCAATCAGCATGAACATGAAACCCATCACTCTCAGCTTGGCAGAGTGTGAAGTTTTATAGATTTGACTTTAATTCTCCCAGCATGTGAGATAAACGCAGGTTCTGTGGTTTACCAACAATGTGGCTTTATCGTGTGCAGGAACCTCCTCTCTGCAGAAAGGGTACTCGAGTCTATGATGTCTCCATCATGTGCTTTCTGTGTAACTCTGTTGTGTTCAGAATGAACGTTACAGATTTTACATGGTGCTTTTCCTTCATTCTAGACAATACACAGAGAAAAAGACTCTCCTTCTCCGGAATCATTCCATATGCTCAGATCCCCAAAGGTTTTATTATACTTTTTGATTACTCTGCATTATACCCACATCAACACACACATCTTCTTTACTGTTCGAAACATAAGTATCTCTTTTCCAAGTGGTTCTAATGTCTGAATACCGAATACAGAGAATGCAGCACCAGTATGTTATCCTTATAGTGTATGTGTGGCGGCTTGGGAAAACCCTCCAAATATATAGTTCTGAAAACTACATATTTTCCAGAACTGACACCTCCCTGTCAATCTGTCAATTGTATCCATGTCCAGCATGTAATATACAATCATTTGGAAAAAATAAGTACACCCTATGGAAATTGTTGGCTTTTTGGACATATTTGGACAAGCAAATATTCGATCATGTTTGAAACCGTGCCTATTAATAAAGTGGTTTTAACAAAACCACAAGAACATTACGTTTTTCAATCATTTATTTAACAGAATTATCAATACATGAGATATTTTTCTGGAGAAAATGTTAGTACACACATTTCCTCAGACGCTAGTATTGTCCCCTTTAGCAGGAATGATTTCTTGTTGGAGTTTTATAATTATAATTATAATTATCAATTTATATAGCGCTTTTTACAATGGTACATTGTCTCAAAGCAGCTTTACAGAAATATCATTTTTACATTTACAAGCGACTTACTAATGAGATCACATTCACACACCAATGGTAGCAGAGCTGCATGCAAGGTGCTAGCTTGCCATTGGGGGCATCTTAGGGTTCAGTGTCTTGCCCAAGGACACTTCGGCATGGGATCACCCGGGCCGGGATTCGAACCACCAACCCTACGATTAGTGGATTAGTGGACAACCCGCTCTACCAACTGAGCCACAGCCGCCCTTTTAAAAAAAGTTTTAAATAATTGTCCACCAGTCTCTGACATCAGCTTGCTGGAATTTCTGACCACTCATTGCACTCCATGCAATATTCTTTCAGTTGCAAGATGTTTGATGGTTTTCTTGCGTGTTTCAAATCCCCCTACAACATTTTAATGGGATTCAAATCCGGGCTCTGGCTAGGCCATTCCATAACACTCTATTTCTTCTTTTTGAGCCATTCCTTGGTGTATTTGCTCGTGTGCTTAGGATCATTATCCTGTTGAAAAGTCCACTTTCGGTTCAACTTTTGGACAGATGGCCTCACGTTATCTTCAAGCACTCTGATATGATACAGAATTCATATCTGAATCAGTGAACGCCAGCTGTCCAGCCCCTGATGCAGCGAAGCAACCCCAAACCATAACAATTCCCCCACATTACTGTATACAATATAAAATAAAGAATGACGTCTCACTTTATCAAAGATTTTAAGCAAGCTTATGTAGCAAGCTAACAAGTAATTATCTTTACTTTTTTTATTTATTTATTTATTTATTTTTTATAGACGCGTTTGTTAAACTGGCTCTGTGTTTACCTGACGTAATTTTTTTTCAGAAATCCTAGGCAAGTTTACATTTACATTTACATTTATTCATTTAAGAGATGCTTTTGTCCAAAGCGATTACAAAAGTTTTCATAAATTAATAAATGTTTGCACATTTTTCAGAGAATATACGATTCTTAAACCTATTTCCAGTCATTTTTGTTACCATCATCAGACTTTAAATTGTCTTATTCTATTGGCAGATAACTTTGCTTCTTTCTAGAATAATTACAATTCTCATTAACAAAATTATCAACCAATAGAAAAAGACTATTTAAGATGTAAATTGTCAATAAATACTGTAGGTCGAATAATCCTATATTTGGTGTTTTGTAATCTCGTAATAAGAACTACTGCACACATTTGACTATATTTCAGATAGTTCCACTTGCTAAGATATAATTTTTGCAGTGAAACCATTTTGTCTATCAATTTGGCTGTTTGCCAGAATTCACCCAAAACGACATCTGATGGGTTTTCCCAGATCGCAATACATATATGACTTAAAATCCAATTTTCTGATCCCTATTTGCATAGCATTGGATGATATTATATATGATTAGATTATAGAATGTTCTAGTTTTATTAGATTAAACCGCTTGTTGTAGTAGTCGAAGCCCTGCAGTCACACCAACTGGTTCATTTAACACTGAGATCATTTGGAAAGCAGTCTGAACAATTTCTGCCAGTTACATCTGTTAGTTTTAATCAACCTGAAGAGAAAGCACCTGGGTTTAGATGACCTTCAGTCATAGTCCTTTAAATTTTTCCCATCCATAGCGTGAGGAGAGTAACTATCACGAAGCAGGAATGGTCACCTGCTTCCAGGAATTCCCTGCAGCAACCTGTTCCCCCTCCCCCAACCCAATTCCCCTAGACCCTCAATAACATAAAGCTCATACCATAACTCTAAAAACACTCCTTGACCGATCTCAGTCTAGGCATTAACACCTGCTCCAACACAGTATTCCAATGCTAGTGATGGTTTTATTGCTGTAGTACATAGTTTAAGTGATTCATGTTGAACCGGAGCAGGTGAAGCGTAGACTGAGAGAGTCTTGGAGACTCACATACTGTACCTAAGTGTAAAATCCCCTCACCCCCTTCTTCTTAGGGTGCTTTCATGTTTATTAGTCCATTTGCAAAGTCTGAACCTTATTTGATAAGCTCATACTTTTGGTTCACTTGGTTTGATTTCACATTTCATATAATTAAAGAACCAAGAAGATAACAAAGAAGAAGACTGGTTGAGGGTTGTGTATGGCTGAAAAAAAAGTACTCGCAAAACTCTCATTCATTGGTCAGAAATGCGTTGATGGAAAAAAGTGAACAAATCTTTCCTAAGTGCATGCGGAAATCACAAAAATCACCCAATAACGGAGAAGTCAGACCTGGCGCTCGATTCAATTCAATTTCAATTCAATTTTAAATGTATAGCGCTTTTTACAATAGACATTGTCTCAAAGCAGCTTTACAGGAATATAAACACAGGAATATAGAATATAAATACAGGAATATAAACACTGTACATACACAGTAAAAGTGAGAAATTATCCCAACTGAGCAAGACACTGAGTGGCGACAATGGCAAGGAAAAACTCCCTAAGATGTTTAAGAGGAAGAAACCTTGAGAGGAACCAGACTCAGAAGGGAACCCATCCTCATCTGGGTAACAACAGACATTCTTAAAGAGAAAATTATTGGTTTAAATTTAATCTGTTTGGCTTTGTCCCAGCAGTCTGGATTTGGAGTAAATGAGAGCTCCATCCAGAAGCTCGATATAGATGAGTAGTTTCAAACATTTTATGTATCATCCTGCGTATTTTTTCCCTTTTTTGTTTGTCGGACCAAATATTTATAAATGCAGCACACTTTTGTTACGCTACAGATCTGTCCTTTCTCTCAGGTCAGTTTAGCCGCTCCTTCTTGCAATTGACTCAAATGCTTATCATACTTGAGTTCAATTGTAGGAGGACCGAGTCCACCTTTGCATAGTCATTCTCAGACTGTTCTTTTTTTTTTTCAGCGTGATTGCTGTGTCATCCATGTGGAAAACACACCAGGGTTCAACTCAAATAGACTAATGTGAAAGCACCCTTAGTGAAAGAGAATCACTATTGCTGGAGTTGTCCATTCCCTTCCTTCATCCTTACCTTACCTCCCTTGCTGCTCTTTTCTACCATTTAAAAAAAAAAAAAAAAAAAAAAAAACCCACACAGATCGACAGATATTCATACTTGAATTCTCCTTGAATCTTTATGGACCCAACACACAACATTAGGCACTCAGCTACACTTGATCACTTGTGTAATGTCGGCCATCTTGTTTCCAGCTGAAATGTAACATGATATCTTTGTATGCTACAGGGAGTTTTCATGTACATTACAAACCGTCATGAGTTTGGAAGGCTTATTTTTACGGCCAACTACAACACGTCCCACTTGAACAATGATTTATGGCAAATATTTGAGAACCCAGTGGTAAGTATCCAGATGTTTCTCTTCTTCGTAAAGTGTTTATATGGAAAGTCTGAAAATTGATTAGAAGATAAACATAAATTAATCTTTAATCTCTTTACATCATTGGTTAGGAATGTGCTTGCGATTTCTGATGGTTCTTGATTGTAATATGCACAGCTGGAGTCCTTCTGGTTATTGATACAGTAACTTGTGTGTTTAGTATGACAGCTGTACTATGTTCCTCTTTAAGGTCCTTTAAGGCACTAATCTGTCTCCCCCACCCCCACCCCCGCCCCCTAGGACTGGAGGGAGAAGTATATCCATCCTAACTACACCCAGATCTTCACAGAGAACCGTTTGGAACAGGTAGAGGCATTACTCTCAGTGTAAAATTTAATACATCCTATATATGTAGCAAGTTGACTGTACTTCCAAACCTCAGTATGTATCTGTATGTAATGTGTATGTATGGGTGTGTGTGTGTGTGTGTGTAGCCATGTCCAGATGTGTTCTGGTTCCCTGTGATGTCTGAGCAAGCCTGTGATGAGCTGGTGGAAGAGATGGAGAACTTCGGCACTTGGTCAGGTGGAAAACATGAGGTCAGCCAAACTCTGTTTGGAAATTGACTGACAAATGATCATAAAAGATCATTTTCCTGGTAATTCCGATTTAGTCTTGAGGTTATGAGGCTTCTGGGAGGGTATTTACCCACCATGTGCTGGACATATTAATACAAGCACTGATGGCCGAGGGTTGAATAACAGGATCTGGAATTTGTTCTCTAGCAGTTGCTTCCTTTAGCCTATTGACCAGAATTGTCCAGTTAGGTTCTTGCTGTATAGCGCTTTTTACAATGGTACACTGTCTCAAAGTGGCTTTACAGAAATATAATTTTTACATTTTACAAGCGACTTACAAATGAGAGCACACTCACACACCAATGGTAGCAGAGCTGCCATGCAAGGTGCTTGCCATCAGGGGCAACTTAGGGTTCAGTGGTTTGCCCAAGGACACTTCGGCATGGGATCACCCGGGCCGGGATTCGAACAGCCAACCCTACGATTAGTGGATTAGTGGACAACCCGCTCTACCGACTGAGCCACAGCCGCCCCGATGCAAACCCATTTCTATCTGAGTGAAATCCACCCTGAACGACTTGCACATACATTATTATAATTAACATGTGAGGATATCCAAGATTTATTTTATAATGAAATTCTGAGCGGTTTTTAGGTTGAACATCTTTCCTCGATATATAACGCATCACTGATAACGCATCGCAAATATTCAGCAGATATTATGGACAGATGTCCTCGTCCTGGCCCAGATGCATCAAAACAGGTGCACGCAAACCATGATACTACCACCACCGTGTTTCACAGAAGGTTCTTATCCTGGAATGCAGTGTTTTCCTTTCTCTACACATAATGCTTCTCATTTAAGCCAAAAAGTTCAATTTTGGTCTCATCGATACACAAAATATTTTTATTTTTAGCCTTCTTTGTACACGTGATCGCTAGCAAACTGCAGAGGGGCAGCGATGTTATTTTAGGAGAGCAGTGGCTTTCTCCTTGCAACCCTGTCATGCACACGATTGTTGTTCAGTGTTCTCCTGATGGCTGACTCATGAACATTAACATTAGCCAACATGAGAGAGGCCTTCTGTTGCTTAGAAGTTACCCTGGGTTCCTTTGTGACATTGTGGACTACTATACGTCTTGCTCTTGCTCAATCGTTGTTGGTCGATCACTCCTGGAGAGGGAAACAATGGACAAAAGATACTGTTCACTTGTTATTGTATGTCATTCTGGAAATAACGCATAGGTTTCTTCAACTTTTTAAGTAATAAAACACTCTGATGCATGTTGTTTATAGAAAAATAATCATTGTCGGGATGGCTGAAGGTGACCATTTTTCCTTTAAAAGTGTTGTATTCTTCCTATACTACAGCAATTTGATCATGCTAACATTGTTTATTTACTGAATAATGCCGTGCTCTGCTTCCATACTGTCCGTTTATAGTTTCAGCTAATGTTGTAGAACAAACCTTACACACACAAAAAAAAAAAAAAAACAAGTTCGTTCCTGTGACATATAATTACGTTAGAGAACAATTGCCTTAATACAAACCTGTGATTTGAAGCTGCAGTACTGTCAGAGCTGCTGTTATAGACAATGAATCAACATGTTTGCACCTCCACATTGAAGAATCTAGTAGTGCTGTGAGAGATTCTGTTCATATAACTATATCATGTGTGTTGAATATCAGAATAACTGATGGCCGGGACATTCCTCGCATAAGCACGGTCCAATTGTGCAATAAACATCTTTATCCCTCCAAAGGATAAGCGCATCTCTGGAGGATATGAGAGCGTCCCCACTGATGACATCCACATGAGACAGATCAGCTATGAAAAGGAGTGGCTGCACTTTATCCGAGAGTTCATCTCACCTGTCACACTCAAGGTCTTCTCTGGATATTACACCAAGGTTTGGAGACACGTTTGCACTGTGCACTGTTTGATCCATCCTGAGGCTGGAGAGTAATGCTAAGTGAAATCATGTCTATTACCCCTGAGACACGTTTAAAAGGTGGATTTTAGCAGTCATACACTCTGCAGTAGATGCACTCTTGTGTATTCGCCTCTCAAGCTCACTGCTCGGTTTGTCTCAAGGAATGTGGCCTACAGAGAATTCTGACAGGGAACAACAACAAAAAAAAATACAAACAAAGGAGCTCATTCTTTATTGATGTTTGGAACAGAAGCTGTTCTTTGTGGAATGCATGTGTTTTAACTTGACAAGACTTTGAATGAAATTCTTTCCTTGAAACCAGTGCCTGTGTTGTGTTTCATACAGGGCTATGCTATCATGAACTTTGTAGTGAAATACACTCCGAACAGACAGGCCTATTTGAAGCCTCACCATGACTCATCGACCTTCACCATCAACATCGCACTCAACCATAAAGGCCTAGATTTCGAGGTACTTATATATATATATATATATATATATATATATATATATATATACAATTGACATTTAACCAAGTTATCTGGGTTTCCAAAGTCATGCCCCATAGGCAAATTGATTACATCCACCCAGAATATAGTCTAGCAGCTCATTTGGAAATGTTTTAGACATACCTTTGTTTAACTGTATACTGATATGGCAAATATTTCAGCCCAGCTACTCTTAAAACCACACAGAAGACCTGAAATTAGGCCAAAACAAGTTGGGCTGAAAAGAGGAGTTACATTTGTTTTTTTTTCCTTTTTTTCCCCTCAGCCTTTGCATGGGGAAATACAGCCACTATGGTGGGTTAGATTTCTGATTTACAGAGGTTATCCAATTCATAACTCCCTGCTCCATCACCCAATATCTTACAATGGTTTGAAAGGGTTCTGGACATCCTAGAAACACGGTCTGCACTTAAACTTTGCTTTTGTTTGTGGAAATATTTAGATTCCGATTATTTGTTATAAAACAAGATCTCGGCGGCTGCAGGATATTTTTTGAACTAGCACAATTTGATGTAAAAAAAACCATGGAAACTCCGTCATCAACACTCCTGTTTGTTGCTCCTCCCCCAAAACATGGGTCAATGGGCCTCTCTTGGCACTTGTTGTAGTTCCTATTTTTGACCGTCAGGTGCAATAACAACTTAATGGAGCTAAATGGCGCAATATATATATATATATATATATATATATATATATATATCCATCCATACATCCATCCATCCATCCATCGTCAACCGCTTACTCCTTTTCAGGGTCACGGGGAACCTGAAGCCTATCCCAGGGAGCATCAGGCACAAAGAGGGGTACACCCTGGACAGGGTGCCAAATCCATTGCAGGGGACACTCACCTACACACTCACACACCCACTCATACACTACAGACACTTTTAGACACGCCAATCAGACTACCATGCATGTCTTTGAACTGGGGGAGGAAACCGGAGTACCCGGAAGAAGCTATATATATATATATATATATATATATATATATATTTAATCGCTGGTCATTCAATTGAGGTAATTAGTATTTCAATGGAATTTCAAGTGTATGGAGTTGTGAAGGACCCTGTCCAGGGTGTACCATGCCTTGTGCCCGATGCCTCCTGGCATAAGCTCCAGGTTCCCCATGACCCTGAAAAGGAGGTAGAAGATGGATGGATGGAGTTGTGAAGGAGGACTTTTTGAAGATTAACTTACATTACATGTGTTACGGTGTTGTTTTCCATCCTGGTCCGTCATTGCGATCACAATCTTTTACTTAGATTCTAGTAAAGAGTAAAGTTATTTTGTTTGCAAAGATGAATTTTCGATACATGTTTTTCTCTTATTTGTCTTTTCTCTTCCAGGGTGGAGGCTGTAGGTTCCACAGGTATAACTGCTCGATAGAGTCTCCAAGGAAAGGCTGGAGTTTCATGCACCCAGGCAGACTAACGCATCTTCATGAAGGACTTCCCACCACCAGCGGAACACGCTACATCGCAGTGTCCTTCATCGACCCTTAATTTCGTTCTCCGAATGGCAAGTTTTTAGGTTCTGCGTGTTGGATTTGTTGACTTTTTGTTCTTATTCTAGAAAAGTTTTTAATTTGCGCCTTTTGTGTCTTTTACTGCTGTGCAAAGAACAAAATGAGTTCAGTCAGCAAAGATGCACACAGATTACAGACATACACACACACACAATTACAATAATTAGGATAGTTTTTATTTTTATTTTTGAACACAGTCGTGCTTGGGAAATAATCGCTTTCTTCCCTTTCTTAAAAATGGATATTTTTTTTTAGGGTTTGTAATTCTGTTCATCAAATTTTTCAGGGGAAAAAAAAAACACCTGCTGTCATTTTTAGTCATTTCCATCTCAGAAAAATATATATTTTTTACATGAATGACAATGACAACCGGAAATGACAACCGGATTTGATTAGAATTCCGGTTGAACTGATGTTCAAAAGATTTTTACTTGAAGTGCTAAGTTTTCTGGATGCAGCATGAGCTTAGTTTGAATTAACTTATATTCTTGGTTGAAAATACACCATTGAAAATGGTTGGTCTAGGACTAGGACTAAGCAGAGAACTGTGTGTACCCTGAAACTGGCCTACAATGCGATGCTGTAAAAACCCAAAGTCAAAAGATGTCCATCATGTCCTCACTTCCGGAATTGAACATTGTGGAGATGTCAGATATTTTACTTTCACTGAAAGTTGTTGCCTTTTCACTGAACGTTGAGCCTCAGCCGCATCCATCTGTTTTAACTTATTTTGAAGAAGAAAAAAGAAAACATTAAAAATGTAATAAATGAAGATGTTTAAAAGAAAAAAAAAAGCTGTTTCATTCTTTAATTGTCACTCGACGTGTCATTTGTAGAAAACGAGGCAAAATGAATGCTGTGGCATGAAATGAGCCATGCAACACACACACACACACACACACACACCAAGAAATTATCAAATACGTAACATGTAAGTGTGTAAATACTGTTTATTCCACAATGCTTGTGAATTCTTAAATCTGATTGGTCAGAAGGTGTGTATCATTTTTCTATACTAACACAGTTTTTTTTGTTTGTTTGTTTGTTTGTTTGTTTTTTTTTTTTTAATATCCCTTTGTTTTAGCTCTGTATCAAATATTACATCTTAAACAAAGCATCAAAAAAATCTTTTTATAAATGTCTAGCTTTTCTTCTGGGCTTCTTATTCATATATCGCTCTGGGAAAATGACCTTGGAGCAGAGAAGGTTAAGGGCCTTGCTCAGGGCCCAACAGTTTCAGCTTGGCAGTGCTAGGGCTTGAAACTCTGACCTGCTAATCAGTAACCCAGAGCCTTAACCGCCAAGCCACTAGTGCCCCATCATTGTACCTGGATTCTGGCAAACAGCCAAACAAGGATGTACAAGTCTGCCAAAAATGTTATTTTTCCACCTTCAAGAAACAAAATTAAGATATTTCAACAAAATAAAATGGAAATGTTTCTGCTTTCCAAACTTAACTTAGCATCTGCCTGCAATAAACATGTTCTCTAAGGAGCCAGTTATTCAGTGATAACATAAATAAATAAATAAATAAATAAATATGTCCGCAATACTTCTGCACTGTCATGGAATCATCACAACAGTGAAGAACACACACACACAAACACACACACACACACACACACACACACACACACACACACACACACACAAAGAAATTTAGTCAACAGAACAGATGTGAGAGAATACATCAGCAATGTTAGTGTGAACAGAGATCAGTGAAGTGAAGTGATGATGACGAGGCTCGTGTTTAAACAACATGAGTGACTTTTGATGAGATGAAGACTGATGTGGATGACGCTGGTGAACAAAGCGAGAAGTTATTTTCCATTGTACACTTATCATTTTTAAATTGACAGTAATGTTTTTCCATCAGTTGATTAGGTTAAAAATGTCATCTTTGATGAAATCTTTAAACATGGTCTTCTTCCTTTTCCCTTTTTTTTGTGTGTAATTAACATTTTTTATTGATTCACAAGCTAGCACACAACATACAACATGAATCAAACTTTTTTTTTTTTTCCCCACCTAGACCCCTGCTATAACCCCTCCCCCTACCAACCTCCCACCCCACCCTGGTCCCCCCCGAAAACACTCCTACGGTCAATAGAACATAGACTCACATATCAAAAAGTAAACAAATATATAAAATAAAAATAAAATAATGTCATAACCGGGCTCGAGCTGCATTTAATGAGGTTCGGCGTCAACTTCGTGATGTTGAGGACGCTTGGTATGGAATACTTCACCCAGCTCGGCTTCGCATTACACATAACAGTGTCCAGAAGGACTTTATTTCAGCAGAGGAAGCAGGAGAATATGTTAAACTCTTAATATCAAGATGAACTGTATCACCTGCACAGCGGCGTGTTCTTTTTGTTCTTTTTATTTATTTATTTATTTATTTTAAGTTAAAGTTAAGGACATTATATCTGTTATTGTGCACAGACTGTTTATCAGATTTGAAGTCAGTAGGGGATTTCTCTTACTGAAATCTTTAGTTTTGGTAAGGGTTGGTTAGTTCAGCGTGAAAATGAATCATGTGTAAATGAACCACATGTAAAATTACATATGAATGAATCATATATAGATGAATCATACATAAATGAATCATATATAAATCATGAGGGGGGGTATGTTACTGGGGTTAAAAGTTTGATTCTGTATGGATTTATGAAAATGAATCATATGTAATTAAATCACATGTACATGAATTATAAGTAAATTGATCATATGTAAACTGTTATCGGGGTAAAAAATGTTCATTCTGTATTGATATATTTTTTTGTACTCTAAAAAGTGTATGAGAATCAATAAAAATTGTTATAAAAAAAATAATAATGTCATAACAATAAAAAAAAAAAAACAACAAATAGTAATAGTAAAAATACGCACAATTAAAAAAAGAAAAGGAAGACAACAATCAGGTATCATCACAAACTCTTAAGTTACTCTCCACTCTTCAAATAACTGCCCCACTTCTTCCTGAAGATATTCCCAACACCCATCCTTCTGCTCGACCCCTCCTCAAAGGCAGATACCTTCCCCATTTCCACACACCACTCTGGAAACGAGGGCGCTCCATCTGATTTCCATCCCCTTAAAATAACCTGCCTCCCAATCATCACACTGGTCAAAACCCACTTTATTTTGTCCCTGTCCTCCAATTTTATGACCTCCCCATCTCCCAATATACAGAGTCTAGGGGAGAACGAGATTTGAGTGTTCAACACCACACATACGAAGCCCTGCACCTTCAACCAGAATTCTTGGATCTTACGACACCCCCAAAAAACATGGGTGGTGTCGCCATCTGCTGAATTGCATCGCCAGCATGTGGGTGTGTCTTTACGACCAAGCCTATACAATTTAGAGGGGGTCCAATAGAACCGCTGTAAAATCTTAAATTGCATAAGGCACACCCTTGCATCCCTAGATGCAGTTTATATATATATATTTTTTTTTAAATCCTAGCCCACTCTCCTTCCCCCAATTCCAAGTTTAAATCATTCTCCCATAATCTCTTGAGAGTGGTCGAGACTCCGTCCCCTAGACTCTGAATCAGTAAGGAGTAGTACACTGATGTTTCATGTGCTCTTCCGAAAGCAGTAATCACCTCACCCAAAGTATCTGCTGCTCTAGGGGGGTGCACACTACTCCCAAAAATAGTACAGAGCAAGTGGCGTAATTGAAGATACCTAAAAAACTGAGACCTGGGAATCCCAAACTGCCGAACCAATTTTTCAAAAGATATCATCACACCACCTTCATAAAGATCACCGAGTGTATTAACCCCCCCCCCTCCCATGATCCACTCTGACCAACGAAAAGGGGACTTATTGATACGTAATTTGGGGTTTAGCCATAGGCTCGAGGCTAGATTGAGATAAATATCAGAATCAAACATTCTGGACACTCTTGTCCATACTGAGTGCAAGTGTGAAATAACGGGGTGTGATTTGACTCCTCTGGGTAGATTAATGGAAAGACTTTGCAGTGGCAAAATAGGGGCAAGAGCTTCTTGTTCAATGCAGGACTAGGGAGGGGCTCTCTCAGGTGGAAGCAACCAATGAGCCAAATGTCTGAGACCAAACGCATAATAAAAAAAAGAAAAAAAAAGTTGGGAAGGCCTAGACCACCCTTGTCGATCGGCCTGTGTAACTTGTTGAAATTTTACCTGGGACGCTTACCATTCCAAATAAAAGACTTTGCTATGCTCTCAAATTGCTTGAAATAAGAAAGAGGGACATCTATAGGGAGAGATTGTAGCAGGTAATTGAATTTTGAAATACAACTCATTTTAATAACATGTCTACATGTCTACCTGTCTACATCACTCGAAAACCATTTTATTAATGGGTCAAAATTAACTCTATTTAAATCGGACAATTTTTTTGGAAATAAAATACCCAAATACTTAATGCCCCGTTTGGGCCACTGGAAGGCACCTGGCCGGAAGGCTGTTACTGGACAGTACGCTGTCAGAGCCAAAGCTTCCGATTTAGACCAGTTGACTTTGTATCCTGAGAATTTGGAAAAGGAGTTAATAATTCTGTGGAGTCAAGGCATAGATCTAGTAGGGTCAGAGACAAACAATAAGATATCATCAGCATAAAGCAAAAGCTTATCCCTCCCGCCACCACCCCTGGAAAATCATTCTCCTTTCTTATCGCCGCTGCTAATGGTTCCAGGGCAAGACAGAATAGTAATGGCGAAAGAGGGCAACCCTGCCGAGTGCCCCTCCCCAGAATAAAATAATTTGAAATTAGTCCATTTGTATGTACTGCCGCAACCGGATGTCTATAAAGTAGCTTAATCCAACCAATGAAAGTATTCCCGAACCCATACACTTCCAAGATCTTAAAAAGGTAATTCCACTCTACCATATCAAAGGCCTTTTCGGCATCCAGTGAGATGGCAGCAACCGAAGACTGATCATTCGCTACTGACCACATGATATCAATGAGACGTCTAATGTTAGAAGAGATACGGCCCTGAATAAACCCCACCTGATCTATATTTATAAGAGATGTCAGAACTTTACTCAGTCAGTTAGCCAGAATTTTCGACAAGATCTTTACATCCAACTGGATGAGGGAAATTGGACGATAACTTTTACACTCGCTCGGATCTTTGTCTTTTTTAAGAATCAGACTGATCCGGGCTTGTGACATGGTCGGGGGAAGCTTTCCATTCTTTAATAATTCTGTATACACTTCTTAATAGAAGTGGAGCCAGCTCTGCGGCATAGGATTTAAAAAAACTCAGCGGCAAAGCCGTCTGGCCCCGGAGACTTGCCTGTAGGTAGGACCCCGATTACCTCGCCAAGCTCCTCTAGGGTTATCTCAGAATCAAGAGAATTTATTTGCTTAGTCGTCAGTTTAGGGAGTTCTAATGGTTCCACAAAGTTTCTTATGTTATCATCAGTAGACAAAGACGCCGACCTATAGAGATCAAAGTAAAATTCTTTAAAA
>JAFFST010045353.1:28976-39513 GCA_022414735.1 Noturus placidus
GACACTTCGGCATGGGATCACCCGTGCCGAACTCTCCGAACTCTCTCCCACACCTCATGGCAAAGAACTCTCTGAGGATCTGAAAAAAAAAGAATTGTTGCTCTACATAAAGATGGCCGAGGCTATAAGAAGATTACCAAGACCCTGACACTAAGCTGCAGCATGATGGCCAAGACCATACAGCGGTTTAACAGGACAGGATCCACTCAGAACAGGCCTCGCCACGGTGGACCAAAGAAGTTGAGTGCATGTGCTCAGCGTTATATCCAGAGGTTGTGTTTGGGAAATAGACGTATGAGTGCTGCAGAGGTTGAAGGGGTGGGGGGTCAGACTGTCAGTGCTCAGACCATACGCCACGCACTGCATCAAATTGGTCTGCATGGCTGTTGCCCCAGAAGGAAGCAGACTATGGACATGGATTACTGGAAAACCTAATTTTCCCTACAACTCACTGCACATTACAGCCCCAATGATTTAGTACCACTTTGCCATTAAAATAACCTCCACTTTTCTGCGAAGGTTTACCAGTAGATTTTTCGAGCACAGCTGTGGGGTTAGCTAGTATGTTTATGACTCAGTAATTACTGCATAATTAATCATGATCTCCTAATAACAGACTTACTGAGCAATTAACAAATAGTTCTTAGTAGCTAATAGGGATAATATAAGTGTTAATGAAGAACTACTTATTTGTTCCTGCTTAGTTCCTGTATAGTTACCGATCCTAGAGAATCTTGTAGTAGAACCACTGCTGCTCCTCCAAATCAAGAGGAGCCAGTTGAGGAAAGCATGGGTAGATTACAAGGATGCCCCATGGTCAACTCCTGGTAGACCTGTATCAGACACATCCTACTGGTCGGAGACCTCTGGGAAGACCGATGACCCAATGGAGAGATTATGTCATACAGATGGCTTGAGAATGTCTGGGGATCGCCCAAAAGGAGTTGGACATCTGTGGATGGGGATAGAGAAGTCTAGACTGACCCTCTCAGCTTATTGCAGGGATGGAAAGTTAAATGGATGAATAAATGTTTGGAGATCAAATATAGAGCAACATATGAATGCTGAAGACATACAGTGGTGTGAAAAAGTGTTTGCCCCCTTCCTCATTTCCTGTTCCTTTGCATGTTTGTCACACTTAAGTGTTTCGGAACATCAAACCAATTTAAACAATAGTCAAGGACAACACAAGTAAACACAAAATGCAATTTGTAAATGAAGGTGTTTGTTATTAGGTTTAGGGGGGCAATCACTTTTTCACACAGGGCCATGATGGTTTAGATTTTTTTTCACCTTTAATAATAAACACCTTCATTTACAAATTGCATTTTGTGTTTACTTGTGTTGTCCTTGACTATTGTTTAAATTGGTTTGATGTTCCGAAACACTTAAGTGTGACAAACATGCAAAGGAACAGGAAATGAGGAAGGGGGCAAACACTTTTTCACACCACTGTAAACATCAAATACAAAATTATTCTTAAACCTTTATATGACTGTTCAATCAAATCAGATCCAAATGTAAATAAACATGTATTTCTAGGCTGAAATTACAAAGAGGGTAACAGATTTTCCCCCTTACTACAACTATTTGCTTCATGAGGCATCAGTATAATTCTACGAGACTGAGGGTATGACATCACACACGCTTCCAGATGGCTTAAAGTGTGTACAGCTTCTGGCCACAGCCCGCTGTATCCAATAAACATTTCCTCCCTGTCTAAACACCCAACTATAAAAACATCTCACAGTGAGCTTTGAAAGGAAGACGTTCATAAACACTCCCAGTCCACACGACTGTAACAGAGGGCCTGAAGCACTCGAATTCTAGTTCTGTCCACACATTAACACACATGTTATTAGACCTCCACAGTCCTGGCCATAAGTGGACTTCTTTTTCAGGTGTGTGACAAGCTCACTCTCCTAAACACCAGTTACAGTTAATTGGATGGTGTATATTCAGTAGGACTGTTTACCAGAGCAGCTAGGCTCTATTTAGACAAATTACACAGCAACGCCCTGGAAAAGCAATCAAAGGCCCCAGCACTTCCAAACAGAGGTTTATTGATTTGTAGAGAAAAAAAGACAATTAAACAGATGTTTAAAACTTCATAGAAAATCAATTTATAGAATACATAGATATGTTTCATTAAAATGATCGTAACATCACCTAAAATTTTTAAGGTTTTGGTTTTCATTTTCTATTCTTGCTCTGCTTTATTACACAGGTTATCAAACATAGTGAAACATTTGTACTGTGTGGTAACCTGATTGGTTATTTGAACTGATTAAGCAGAGTTTCTCCTTCTGAATTATGGATGTGTTATTGATCAAATTTAGTATCAAATCAAATCAAATTTTCTTTGCCACATACAGTATCTCACAAAAGTGAGTACACCCCTCACATTTGTGTAAATATTTGATGATATCTTTTCATGTACAACACTGAAGAAATGACACTGTGCTACAATGTAAAGTAGTGAGTGTACAGCTTGTGTAACAGTGTAAATTTAATGTCCCCTCAAAATAACTCAACACACAGACATTAATGTCTAAACCGCTGACAACAAAAGCACTCACTTTTGTGAGATACTGTACATACATACATAGTATGACATGCAGTAAAAATCTTTTTTTTTTTCGACCGTGCCGATATATTAAACAGAATAAAATAAATTAAAAGAACAATATAAATATAATAAAGAATATAAACTAATAATGAATAAACCTAGAATATATGAATAGACAGATTTACAATTAAGAATATTATACAATAATTACAATTATAATACAGTAAACTATGTATTGATAATTGGCAAAACTGTGCCAATGTGCAAATGAGGTGTGCAAATTGTAAAGAGTGCAAAATAAGATGTGAGTGTTTGTAAAGATGTAAAAATGTAATAACAGGCAGGATAAGGTAGTGGATGTTGTATGTGTGAGTCCAGTTCTAGTCCTTGGCATTCCCCTGGTTGAAGGCCCAAATCACATATGGGATTTGGACCCTCAAAAAGGGGAACCCATACAAAATTCCATTCCAGCCCTGATCTCACCTTATCCTCACACACAGGTTGTTGTGCATTTACATTGTTTTTAATTGTTGTAATTTGGAAATTTTGTTATAATAAGCTGATACAAAATATCTCAGTAGGGTTCTCTGTGGTATGAGTGGATCTGTGCAAGAGATGCCTAAGAAGTATGTTCCCTTGCCAAAGAAAATATACACCGACAATGACCCAATCTTAGGATTAAACCTCTAAAAGTGTGAGGTGGCAACACTACCTGCTGTGCAATCATACTACCCTTGTCTTTTTTAAACTTGAGTTGAGACTTGTCTTTCTTTACTTGGGACTTGACTCAGTTTATCAGACATTCATTAATTCATCATTACTTAATCGTCCCAACCCCTGCTGAAGAAAGAAAGTTTGATTTGATGTGGTAAGCTAAAAGGTTTGTTGATTTGTAAACCCTAGAAGGAGAATGGTTTGAGATTTATGTAGTCTGGTTGTTTTAATAGAAAGAGCTCAGTGGAGGCAATAATGTTTAAATCATTGACAAAATGATTATGTTTTAAGGGGTGTTAAAAAAACGTGTGTGTTTACTCTAAAAGTCATAAGGCACACATATCTCAGCTTGAGCATTCTGGAATATTATGAGGCGAGACACTGAGATAACACCACTAGCCTGCCATATGTGTATGTCCAATAGTCTGTACATGCAGAATCAACTGGATATTGAAATCAGGCTTTGGCCACAATATTTCACTTTTTGAACTAGCAGACATGGTTCCAGATAAACATAAACATACTAGAATGCATTATTAACAAATTCAGTGAGAACGGAGTTGACAATTATTGAGTTACTATATCAGTGTACCTTATAAACTAGCAACCTAGTGTATATAAAAATTGATTTAAAATGACACTTTGGCAGTTCGGTGGTGCAAAACTGTAGACACTAGTCTGCAAAGATGTAGATAATAATGTAATATGGGCAAATGAGTCATCCATCACCATATTCTTGATGAGTATCAAGCACATACTTAATGCTTGGCCACTACACTGATGGGGTCAAGTGGCTCAGCTAGGCTGTTTCTAATGGGTTCTAATGAGCATGGTCTCTTCCAGGATGACCCCGTCCCCATCCAAAGATCCTGAGGGCTCAATGAATGGCTTGATGAGGATTAAAATATAGTAGTTCATATAATGTTCATATGTTGCGGTTGTGGTTCAGGTGGTAGAGCGGGTTGTCCACTAATCGTAGGGTTGGCGGTTCGATTCCCGGCCCACATGACTCCACATGCTGAAGTGTCCTTGGGCAAGACACTGAACTTCATGTTTTTATTGTCATTCCTTTATATAGCTTGTATACATTGAAAATAAATAGTGTTTCTCATGGTGCAACACATAGCAGTACACAAGACATAAAGTGCAGATACATATCAGTGTGAGACAAGTTCAGGACAGTAAAATACAGAGCAAATATATGTAGATTAATAAATACACAGGGTTGTAAAGCGTTGTGCAGTGTAGCAGCAAATAAGTGTAGCAGCAGTATTGGCAGAAGAGTGATTTATAAATAAATAGTGTCTGATGCAGCTTGTAAAATGTGGTGTGCAGTGTCATACTGGGTTAGGTGTTTGGCCCAGGTGAGAATTGGGAGGCATGGTGTTGAGTAATCTGAGAGAGAAGAAAATGTTGCATAGTCTGGTGGTGGTTGTCATATATCAAGGAGGTAACTCTGAACTTCATTTCTCAGCAGCCACTGCATTATGCTACATCTTTGTCACATGACCACCTGCACCTGTATCACATTTCTGTTTAACGAGCACTCAGATGTATAGCCACTGTTTGTACTGCTTCCTCGTCTTACATATTGACCTTTGTCCCTGTACCATGTTTAGTTTAATCATTTATGTTTAGTCTAAGCCACAGTATGTTGCCTAGTTGTCTTAGTTTTGTTGTTTGTTTGTTTATTAAATGTTTGAGAATCTGCACCTACTTCCGTCTCTACTGATGAACTGTGACAGTGTTGGTTCATATGCACCTGTAACTTCTGCCAGATGGCAGGAGGCTGAAGAGTCCATGGGATACACTAGGTGAGAGGGGTTGTCAACAATACTGGTCACTCTGTGGATGCAGTGGTTATAGTACAAGTTGATGATAGTTGGTAAAGAGATACCAACATGCCATCTTTTCAGCTATTCTCACAATCTGTTGTCATCGGAGACTGTGCAGTTCTATACAGAAGGCTGTAAAGATAAGAGGGGGAGTATGGCTCTCTTGAGCCTCCACAGAAAGTGGAGGTGCAGCTGGGCCATCTTAGCTAGGCAGGAAGTGTTGAGTCAAGCAGAGGTTCTCCATTGTGTAGTCATTCAGGCAGGTCAGAGACGATTTCTGGTTGTCTTGTGATGGCCCGGATGCCTTGCCACATATGCTGTGAGTCCTTTCTGTTTAGGAAATGGCAGTAGATTCTTTATGTGTAGTTATGCTTCTCCTCTTTGATAGTCCAGCACAGATTGGCCCTTGGTGTGACCTAAAGGCAGACCTAAAGGCAGTGTCTCAGGTTGTCAGTACTTCATGCTCCTCTGCAGTTATCCATGTTTTCCGCTTAGCATGTTTGATGATGGTCTTCAAGTCACACAATCTATGCACTTGCTGATGTAGCCAGTCACTAATGCTGTGTATTCCTGTGGTGTGAGTGTATGCAGCATGTACATACAACCACAATGAACATATTTCAGTCTGTGTACTCAAAAGCACCTGATGGAATGGAATGTTAGCTTTCTGGGCAGGTAGTATGGCTACCACTTTACAGTCATGAACTCCACCGGGGATGACCAGTAGCTTGGGACCACCACAGCAGTCCGGGACGATTTACCAGATTTACACGGACCACCACTTACCAGAAAGTGCTACTCTCCTGTTGACATTGTGCAGTTAGCCTGGCTAGCTAAATAGCTGCATCCAGACATTTCTGGGAGAACAGAAACACAGCAGTCCCTGAGTTCAAGTTGGGTAGTTAATTGTAGTCTAAGGAAGTCCAGTTTATTGTTGAGGGAATAAACATCGGAGAGGAGACTGGATGGAACAGCTGGATCGCTGAGGTTAGCCTTTAGCATAGCATGGATGCTTGCTTGCTAACCTCATTTCTGTTTCCTTGCATGCCATTTCCATTGCCCTCTTTCCTGGCCAGTTGCTTCGAACAATACCTCGCTCGTGGGGAATGGTACTCAAAGCAGCCTGAGCTCGTTCAACTCAACCACAGTCCATCATTAGGCGGCTGTGGCTCAGTCGGTAGAGCGGGTTGTCCACTAATCCACTAACCGTGGGGTTGACGGTTCGAATCCCGGCCCGGGTGATCCCATGCCGAAGTGTCCTTGGGCAAGACACTAAACCCTAAGTTGCCCCCAATGGCAAGCTAGCACCTTGCATGGCAGCTCTGCTACCATTGGTGTGTGAATGTGGTCTCATTAGTAAGTCGCTTGTAAATGTAAAAAATATATTTCTAAAAAAGCTGCTTTGAGACAATGTACCATTGTAAAAAGCGCTATACAAATTGATAAATTAAATTATTATTATCATTTATTTCCCCTGACCTTTGTTTTTCAATGTGCAAGAAAAGTTGGTGATGATAGACATGTTCATCAGTGTTTCTGATCCACATCCTTGTTAAAAGTTTCCTAATATGTATAGACTCCTGTACATGTAACATTGGACCATATTTCTGGACCCCTAGTGGCAGCTGCATGCTACAGTTCCACCATCTTGGCGATCAACTTCAGTACAGAACCAGAAATTTGTCAAATCGACACCAGGATTCATTGCAGATGTTTTTTTTTTTTCTTTTTTTTCTGTAATTATCTACCCATCTGTACATTCTTCTTCAGATCAAAGTAAATTTTTTATTTTAAGATTCTGAAATTACAAAGTGGATGGTGGATTCTTCCCCTCACTGTGGTATATCAGAGAGACCTTCACAGAGCTCTTCGTGACTGAGAGTCTTTTAGTCACCCTGAGTAAGCTCTTATCCTCTCACATAGTAAATGCCATAATTTCACGCTTTGCTAGCACAATTCTTTCTGGATTTGTACCTCAGAAGAGTCCTGTCATGAGAAGGCCAGAGACAGAGCAATATATTTGGGTAGTTTGAGTGAACCGAGTGCTCTGCAGTTGCTCTTATGGGGAAGCCCGTCTCTGCTGCCTGACCACAGAAGAACAGAGATAAAAGTAGCCTGCTCTTCAATAACAGCATGCCTAGTCTGTGTATTCAATTGGGCTTGCCACATTTTCCCTCTTTCTGTTGTTTTTGTGCCTCTGGAAAACAGTGCCTGTATGGGTGTGACATTTTGAACCGTAAACATTTTAGCTATTAAAATCAATCCACAAGTTATGGTAGTTGAAGCAAATCAAGTTACATATTCCAATGGACTTCATTAGTTATAATGGACTAATACATGAAACATTCAACTTTACAATCCAAGCCGTGCTGTCATGGCATGTAACTTGCCACTATGGGTTCTTGATCCAATGATAAGTTTCTGTCCTTCTATCTTTTGCTTGGATTATCTGTCTTCTCTTCTCTCTGTTTCTTATCCAACCCATAGTCTTAACCTCTACTTTGTACTTACATTGTCAGGGTTGGTTAAGCTGCTTAATGTTGCTTGAAACAGTAAAGGCAGTACCTGTTATTTTTCTTTTCTCATGTTTTCTTCTTTTTTTTTTAACAAGCTAATCCATCTCTGTCATTCCTAGGAAAGCAAGAGCTGTTTTTTTTTTTTCTCCAGCCATTACACAAGGACTGAGGACAGACATGTTAGGCTGGTGCCCTCCTCTTTCCAGCCTCTAAAAACAGAGCACAATGTCTGTGAAACCCAAAACCTTCGTCCCCACAAAAGCAAATGCAGAGAGGACAAAATGAAAAGAGACAAGCAGTTAGAATGAGCTCAAAATTCCACAATTAAAAGCAGCTTGAATTGAATGCATTTTCTCACATTTAGAAATGTAATCCTGATAGTATTCCCATTTTTTTTTTTTATACAAAATGTACCCGTAATCTGATTACTTTGCTTTTTGACAGAACTGTAACTGATTCAAGTTTTGTTGTATCCTGATTACGTAACACTGTTACATGTATCCCTTTACTCCCATAGCCTGGTAACTACAGACCATGGTTTATAGTTTGTGCATAACACATTGCTTTAACAGGGGTTCCCAGCCTTTGTAACTTTTTCTGATGGGCAACTTTGTGGGTGGTAATGTGCAAGACAGACAGGGTTGATGTCACAGGGTCTCTTTTATTGGGTTTCTATACTAGAGAACTCATAAAAAAAAGTCAAACCTATAGCCAAAATCACAGTTGACAAGTATCATTCAAGACTATTTTAAAAAGAATAACAATCCACCCTTACTGTATCAGAGATATGTTAGAGGCATTCAAATTGGGTGTACAACATGTAATAATAGTAATTTAATAATTTATCAATTTATATAGCGCTTTTTACAATGGTACATTGTCTCAAAGCAGCTTTACAGAAATATCATTTTTACATTTACAAGCAACTTACTAATGAGAGCACATTCACACACCAACGGTAGCAGAGCTGCCATGCAAAGTGCTAGCTTGCCATTGGGGGCAACTTAGGGTTCAGTGTCTTGCCCAAGGACACTTCGGCATGGGATCACCCGGGATGGGATTCGAACCGCCAACCCCACGGTTGGTGGATTAGTGGACAACCCGCTCTACCGACTGAGCCACAGCCGCCCCTGACATATATGTTTGTATGCCATGATACTCATTTTCCAACAAAATTGGGAAACAAAATATATCAGTTATTTATGGTTGAATTGTCCCGTGATTGCGCTGTGAATTGGATGCAGGTGTGCGTGATTAGAATATATGAGAGACTGGTCTGGGAATTGTGGTCCATGGCGGCCATGTTTGTAGGCTGCAGTATAGGATGGGAAATGTAGTCTCTAGTCCCCTTCTTTCCGGTATATCCCTGACAGATTTTACCAGCTAAAAAATAATTTACTAGCTGGTATGATGTAATCCACTATTGCGGTATCATTTTATGATTCTGACAGTATAATTTATAATAACTTATTCATTTCTAATGGAGGTCATGGGTAGAGGTCCGGAGGATAAATGAATACACTAATCCATCCTGTTTGACATAAAGCATAATGTGGTCCTAAAAAAAAAATGGTGGTCTGGGGTTCAGATGGGGGTCTGGGGTTTAATGGTATATTGGCAATGACGACATTCAATTGCAAATGGCAACAACTAATACAAATTCAATTTTTTATAAATTTTTTATAAATATATTGTGGTGATAGAGCTTGCACTAATAACATTTTAAAAGTAATGGCTCCTTGTTTTTCATGTATTCTATGACATTCCATGCGTCAAAAACATTTTGCAAACCTGTATGCACAGACGAGACATGGAATCGCACAACTGATCAGAGCAGACCCGACATTATAAACTCCTACTACAAACAAGCCCAGATTCATTCTTGAGTATAAATCCAGGTCAAGACTCGTAGAAAGTACTCCGCTAGACTCCTAATGCTAGATCTAGCAATGTTGGTTTGTTCAATGACCGAAATTCCAGTCGCACAAGATAATGAGCTCATTAAATGCAAGTTCTAATGAGAAATAATCCTCTGAAGGGTTGCATAGTTTATCTCTCTGAGGAACCCTTAGACTGTAATAGAATATACAATGCTGAAATTTTTTTTTTATATAAGAATTGAACCTGTTTCAATCCACCACTCAGGCTCAGTACCTCAGTATTGAGGAATGTGTAATGTACATGATTAGACTTTGCATTTCAGAAGCTCATTAGCTAGCATGACTGGAATTTCTGCTTCTGAATGAAACCAATCTCTTCCTGCCGTGCTGTACAACTGTTTCTTCAAAGTACATATTGCACATGAATTAACACATGAATTTTGGTGCATTTAGTAAATATATTCATTTGTGTTGTTATAGGCAGGCAATGAGGCAGGTCTGGCATCCGGGTCGCGGTAGTTAACTTGACCGCAGGTTAGCATCTGATTCTCTGTTCTTAATGTAAACACAGAAATAGCATTCAAAGCTTTGGCATGCAGTATTGTGTACACAAGGCCTAAATCCTGACCGTCTCACAGTGGTCAGACTAGACCAGAAGACAAACATCCCTACATAGAAAATGAGAGGGGGGAAAGGAAAAGAGAACAGCAGGGTTTGAACAGGGATTGGAATAAGAACCTGGTGTTCTACTGGTACTCTGCTACAGACCAGATCACAAGGTCAACAACGTCCACACAACCACATGTACAAACACTCAGAAGAGTCTGAAAACCTACAGAACACTGGCTAGGGTTAGCTAGACTAAAATAGTTGCTTACTGAGAGAATGTTACATTAGCAAGGCTAAGGACAACTTACTTCTAGATTCTAGAATTCCTTCCTGTTTAAAGCTAAGTGGTATAAGCTGAAATATCAAATTATATATATATATATATATATATATATATATATATATATATATATA
>JAFFST010045353.1:101949-112615 GCA_022414735.1 Noturus placidus
CCCTGGGATAGGCTCCAGGTTCCCCGTGACCCTGAAAGGGAGTAAGCGGTTGAAGATGATTGGAATGATTGATTGGAATGAACAATGTAGAACCATGGTTTAAACTTAAATTCTATGTGTCAAACTTTAAGTTCAAAAGTTATGTTAACACAAGAAGAGTCTTGTATACAGAGTCAGGTTAAGCATCTGATTACATTTACATTTACATTTATTCACTTAGCAGATGCTTTTATCCAAAGCGACTTACACATGAGAGATACAAGCAAAGTGATATCAAGCAGAGAACAATACAAGTAGTGCTACTATACAAGATCTATTAATTGAGTTCTAGAAGAAGCAACGTGCGCAGAGTCGAGGTGTAAGTGCTTTTTTTTTATGAGTTGGTGAGGTGTTGACGGAAGAGGTGGGTCTTTAGCTGTTTCTTGAAGCTGGTGAGTGAATCTGCAGTCCGGATTGAGGTCGGAAGTTCATTCCACCACTGAGGAACAGTTAGTGTGAAGGTTCTGGAAAGGGACCTTGTGCCACGCTGAGTAGACACTACTAAACGTCGGTCGCTAATCGATCGCAGATTGCATGAGGGAACGTAAGCCTTCAGGAGAGAGTTGAGGTAGGGGCGCTGTTCCAGACAAGGTCTTGTAGGTGAGCATCAAGGCCTTGAATTTGATTCGGGCGGCTACAGGAAGCCAGTGGAGGGAGATGAAGAGGGGTGTGACATGGGTAAGTTCATGTTCTGGGATCCCTATTCAGATTATGCAAATCGGATACGTTCATCTAACTCGAATAATTTGAGGAAAATTATTAAGTTGAAAAAAAAAAAATTTAAATAAGTTGATAAATTAATCTCTTTAAGCCAAATACGCTAAAAGATAACAAGTTTGTGTTTCATTTTTGTTATATTTAAGCGAATTTGGCTTAAATGAATTGATTTATCAACTTAAAACCTTTGATGTAATTAGTGTCCTCAAATTTTGTGAGTTAAATGAACTTATCTGGTTTTACAGTGTGTAGGTTTTACAGTGTGAGGTATATGGATTTTTCTTGTGTAGAATCATCCAAAACAGGGTTTTAATCCATCAACCACAAACACTTGGTAGTCTGAAAAAAAATCATGGAAAAGTAATTGCAGAATGAAGATGGAATGAAATGGAGTGTTGCGTATAGTACATCTATATGGGGCGGTTGTGGTAGAGCGGGTTGTCCACTAATCGTAGGGTTGGTGGTTCGATTCCCGGCCCACATGACTCCACATGCCGAAGTGTCCTTGGGCAAGACACTGAACCCCAAATTGCCCCGATGGCAAGTCAGCACCTTGCATGGCAGCTCTGTTACCACTGGTGTGTGTGTGAATGGGTGAATGAGACACAGTGTAAAGCACTTTGGATAAAAGCGCTATATAAGTGTGCCGTTTATCTATATCTCACTTATAATATTAGAGCTCTAAAATGTTTAGCCATGTTTAGTACGTTTAGTACACACTTTCAGGGAAATAAATAAATAAATAAACTAATAGCAATGACAATATTGATCATTTAAACAAAACCCATCATCAGGGTAAACATTCGAGCTCATTTCTCAGGACATTCAGTTTATTAGAACCCATGGTATTCAGTGAGTCACCAGAAGAATTAGACTGAGCTCCTCGGTTGTAGTTTTTGAACAGCATTGAATGGTCAAACACAGATTTCGCATACCCTCTTATCTGACATTTAAAACAAACTATATTTAGCTAGCAAGCGTTTATTAAAGTGCACTTTATCTCAGAGGCAGTGTGGTATGACGGGCAAAGCTGTATGTTTTCACTCTGCTTATGCACAATGTAAAATCAACCTGGCAGTGTGGTTTTATGTGCTTCTAGTGTCGTAATATTCATGGCAGTGGCACAAAAGGCTCAGAGATCTTTGTGTAGACACTTTTGAAGCTACATTTATGTTAACGCCATACTCATACAGCACAGGAATTCATTCAGGAACTCATGTTCACGGAAACATGCCCTACACGCTTAGAAAAGAAAACGAGAGAACATTTCACAAGGTTTGTTTAAATATTGAAAGGATTTTATACCACAGTGCTTTTGAATAATCTATTCGGATCGGTCAAAGGGCGTTGATTAATTTGATATATATTTATAAATATGTAATATATTTTATGCCCTTGTTCTAATATGTCTATTAGGTCTCATCCACTTGTAAGAATTATTTAAAAGGGACGTATGGCAGATGGTCCACATAGTCTTGCTTCACCCTCGCCCTCTGGAACTGCTTCAAGCTTCCCTCGCCCTCTGGAACTGCATCATGGTACTTATTCTGCCTGGTGCTTTTGCACTTGTGACCCACTTTCTGCTGCTGTAGATGGTCCTACATGAATACCCAAAAGATTTTCCAAAAGTCTCAAGTTTAATCTCACCTGGATACTGTAGATTTCTACCTAAGAACTGCTGCTGTAATCACAAACGTTGTCCCGCTCATCCCAGGACTCTTATTCACAATCTGCTCACATTGCCAATCCTGTAAACACACTTAGTATTGTTATTCTCTCCTCGTGTACACCTATGTAGTCTAATGATTTATAATCCCACTATCTGGTGTCACCCAGAAGAGGTTTCTTCCTCATGTCATCTCAGGGAGTTTTTCTCTCACCATCGTTTTCACTAGACAATTTCTAGTATTAATGGCACACGATTGAATTAAACGGAAGCATAGCATTCAGTAAATTATTAAATAACTATCTTTTTTTAATGGATTTTATGTTGGTATGGATATGGTTTTAGATCCATTACAGCTAGAAACTCTGACCTCACTAGACCAGTGTCCTCTGCTCCATTCCCTGCTCCCTCTGAACTCTTCTTCCATATTCTTTCACTATCCCCAGATACGACACTCTGCCAGAAGGGATGCATTCACAATTCAAACCCCACAACCAAATGAAGCATTCAGCCTTCATGCCTGGGCCCTAACCTTGAATTGGAAAGTGAAACCTAGAAGGACACTGACTGCATCAAATACACTTCCAACCAGTCAGCAGCTTTATTTGTCACATATGAATTTATGGTGCCAGAATTAATTATGACCAGTAGGTTTGTGTGGAATAGCACCCAACCTGTTAGTAAGGAGATGTAGAAAAATTGCAGCTTAAGAGTCGTGACAAAGCAATGACGATAAAGTACATTTTTTTTTTTTTTTTTTAAATCCACCAAAAGAAAATGGTGGCTTGAAATAAGTTTGAACACATAACCGCATTTCAAATATCATAAAATGTGGCAATGGTGTGCAAGTCAAATCATGTGACTAGGAGGAAGTGCGATGTAGCAGAACACAAAGAGAGCTTTTACTGGTTTGTACTTTATTACCGCTTCAGAAGAGAATGATGATAAAACCCAGGGGACAGCATCCATCTCACATAGAGCTATCAGCAGTCTCATTCCAGTTGAGTCTCTCGTTCACTCCTTCACAATATGTACTGTGAGAAATGGACTATGTGGCTGCAGTCATCATCATTATTGTGACGTAATTGTAAAGACATTTCCAATTTCCATTTGTTACAGACTACCATACAAAACTACAGAATACATCACCTTCTCCAAATACACAGACCCTCAATAAAATGAAATGCAGCAGTCCAAAGCACTACGAGCACTACGAGTCTACGAGTCTATGCTCAAAATGAAATGGTAACTCATGAGGCAATGACCCGGAGTCAAAATAACAGATCGTCTTGAATATGTAAAGCATAATGGATCAAATTTAATTAAAGATTAAAGGTGTGCCATTTCAGGTTATTCTTGTACATCATTATTGTTCTCTGTGTATCTGTTGATCCTGATGCTTTCAGGTCATCCTGCATCTCTATTCAAGTGCTCCTGGCTTCGTTCTCACCTTCATCATTAATCTGAGCGTGTGTTGTGAAATCTAATCCAGGGATTAGTTGTGTTTTCATGAACTTCATACCTACATACTGTATTATTGAACCACTTTATTTGATAAAGAAGTTTAATGTATTTCACTCTGTCACGTTTTCTATTTAAGTATTGTTTTATAATCTCATTCCAGGGAACTTTATGAAGCTCCTTCCCCTTCATAGTGATTGCTAGTTGTTGTATGATCTCTTCTCAATGTCTTTTCTAATATAATCACCATCACCAAGTTGCAACTGTTGAGCCCTCGATAAAGGCCCTTAAATCTTTAAAGTTCCTGTGAAGTGCCTTGAAACCATCCATCCATCTATCCATCTTCAACCGCTTACTCCTTTACAGGGTCACGGGGAACCTGTAGCCTATCCCAGGGAGCATGGGGCACAAGGTGGGGTACACCCTGGGACAGGGTGCCAGTCGTGCCTTGAAACGTGCATGGTTAATTGAGGTGTTGATGTAATTTCCACTGAAACAGGAAGTCAGGACGGGACAATTTTTAGATAACCAATATAATTTAGCTTGCCTCAATAAGCCATAGTTGACAGTTAGTACCATGTACACAAACCCAATTAATAAAGTAGATTAATTCAAACCATTTCCTTCTTAACCAAGGGAAACTGAATAAAACATGCACGTTCGAAAAGCCAAAAACAGGTTTGCAACCCATGCTTGCGGATATGATTTCTCTCACTCAACTTCAAGCTAGTTTATATAATGTTGGGGCAGGGCACTTCAAATTCTAGAGAGCATTTGATTGGACAGAAAATCTGAGGAGATGCTTAAGCGCAGAATGACATCATCAAAATTGGCATTGTTTTGGAGCACACTAGCTTATTGATAACATAAGGCTAAAATATTCATACTAAAAGCCTCAAATGTTCAGTTGTGATTTAATGGGGACTTTAAGTAGTTACTTGTATCCTGTCACAATTGTAAGTCGACTTGGATAGATACGTCAGCTGAATGAGGAAAATGTAAACACTGCATATTGATCGTCATTCATTCAAGAGAATCCAATTGAAAAACACTAGAGCACTTTATATAATAACTTGTTCTAGGTCCTTCCATGTCCTTAGCGAGCTACTTCACAATTAGGCCAATGAATCATGAATTGAAGTGATTTGGCTTTAAATCTTTTAGTCTGGAAAAAAAAAAAAAAAAAACCTCTAATCATATCTAGTGTGGAGAAATGTCTTTATGAATCTTGTAGATCCCACAGTTTAACACACTTTTATCTCTAAGGATGACAAATTAGAGAATGATGGTGTGCATTGTGTTGACTGGGAAGCCCAGATTGGAATCCTTTATTAATAAATTGCATTCATATTGTGCATAACTTTTCTCATCAGGAGGTTGAAAAGTTTCATGGTCTTCTTTTTTAACATCACTGATATTTTTTTTTTTCTTTTTTTTTTTTTCCTGGTCATGCAACAGATGGTTAGGACTACATAATTCTCCTTTAATGTTAGCCAAACAGTGCTCTGGCACTCAGCCATGCAGGTAGTAGCAGAGAGGACATAAATTTCCTACTGCCTGCAGATGTTGCTTTAACAAAAGGTCAACGTGACTCTGAAACAATGTACTGCCTGAAATAACAATTTAATTGTTTCCCTTCTCATTTGGAGTGTATTTACCCAACACATACGCTTCTAAAAGTAAAATAAGAAGGTGTGATTGAAGCCTGAGGGTAGACTTTTTTTTTAATGAGGTCACACACAAGCTGTTAGCAACCAGCAGGAAGGATCAATGAAATGTTTAATGAAACATGCATCCCCGAATTAAGCAATGCTATGGGGCGAAAATAATTTATTTTATAGCTGTCAAAGCAGAGTAAGAAATCATTCAAAGTCGATAATGGGGGTCAAGCTGTTTAAGCATGAAGCCATATTACTGTTTTAAGGTTCAAGTATGCTGAAGAAGTGTGTTGTGCTTTATCACTGTGAATGTCATCCAGTGTAAGGGTTCAAAAGAACAAAAGGACACAAAAAAAAACAAACAAAAAAAAAAAACATCTGGTTTACTTATGCAACCTTGTTCCCTGAGAAGGTAATGAGATGTTGCATGAGCTTCACACTGTGGGAAGTACTCTCGCAAGAGACTGGTATCTGAAGTCTGTGAAAATCATGACTATTTATAGGCCTGGTGGTCAGGTGACGTGGCAGTTAATGCATCACGTGACTATAAAACAGTGTCTGGAAGCCTCTATAATCTGAAGCAAAGATGCGATACGCAACATCTCATTCCCTTCTCAGGGAACAGGATTACATGCATAACCCAGATGTTCCCTTTCAAAGGGAATGCAACGTTGCATGAGCTTTATGCTGTGGGAACGCGTATACCCACTATATCATACTGAGGGTATGACCTGTTCAAAAATGTCACAGTCTGAGGGTCACTGCAAGACCCTCGAGCCCGGAGTATAATCCATGTTCAAATTGTAATACCGAATGCATGTGTGTGGTGTAGACCACCCACAATTTGGAGCCACCCACACATCCTGTAAGGGTATCCCTAAAGATAAAGCCTTTGAGAAGGTGACCCCCTAATGGAATGAACCCTTATGCCCAGAGGTGTAGCGAGACCATGTGCCTCATAAGCAATAGAGATTGCTTCCACTATCCAATTAGAGATGTGCTGCTTTGACATATCACCTCTACTGTCGTCACCAAGCAGATCAGCAGCTGCTCTGACTTGCGTTGCTGGCCGGAGCGGTGGAGGTAAGTACAGAGAGCTCTTACTGGATACAATAGGTGGAATTTTTTCCTGTTCCAGTGTAAGGAACAGAGGAGGGGAGCAATCCTGCAGCCCTATCAGCTGGGCAGCAGACAAAAGTACCATAATCCGGCCTAGGATATAGGAAGACCTTAGCCAATCCAGGGGTAAAGTCAAGGTAGGAAGCGGCAACAGAGAGAGCTTGTAGATCTATTCGCTTGAGAGATGTCAGGGTCAGCAGAAGAGCTACCTTTAGAGTCAGAAGCCTCTCTGAGAGCAAATAACTTATGGGAGCAGAGCGATTGGGAAAAGAGTTACAGACATGACCTTGGCCATGTGTGTACCATGGTGTCCAGACATCATTTTAAAGGAGTGAGGGCACACCACAGTGGGCAGTGTGTTGTCTTCTCTGAGGCAAAAACATCCACTTCTGCTTGGCCGAACCACCACCATACAGACTCCCTCACTTGTGGATGGAGCCTCCATTCCCTGGGACCCAGCCCCTGCCTTGAGAGTATGTCTGGCCACATATTCCAGTATGCCTGGAATTTGCGTTGCACTCACTTATAAAAATTTCCTTCTGCCCAGCGAATAATTGGTTGCCCCTGCCTGAACAGGGGGCGCAAACATAGCCCTCCCTGGTGGTTGATATATGAGACCTCTGCTGTATTCTGTTACAACTGGCACATGGTGACCTCTCAACTGAGGAATTAAGAATGTCAGTACTAGGAATCCAGCCCGCATTTCTAGGTGATTTATATGTCACTCCAGATGAGGGCCACTCCTGAGACAACCATCTAAGGCCGCGCTTCAGCCCTTGAGAGAGGTGACAGTCTTGTGGTAAGGAGACACTCCTAGATTTTGACCCAAGGATTGAAACCAGATAACCTCCAAATTCTCAGAGCATGTAGGCATCACCGTGTAACATTGACTACTCTCAGGGGTTTCATCCTTGGATGAATCCACTGACTTTTCAGCCACCACTGAAACAGTCTCATGTGCAGTAGGCCCAAAGATATGACATTGGCTGCTGCTGCCATAAGCCCCAACAGTCATAGAGACTTGAGGAGGTGCCCAGTACCCAGCTTTAACTTGCACAATGTTGATAGGATTGACCCTACATTTGTTGGGGATAGATATGCCCTCATCATAGTAAAATCCTATATAACTCCTAGAAAAGTCATCCTCTGCACTGGATAAAGCTTACTCCTCATGTGGGTGAGCACAACATATTGATGTCGAATTAACCAGTCATCCCGGTAGTTTAATACACAAGTACCCTGCAGTCGCAAGGGAGCCAGAGTGACATCCATGGACTTTGTGAAGGAGCAAGGGAATAATGATGGACCAAAGTGAAGAACCCGGTATTGGTATGCATTGCCTCCAAGTGTGAACCTCAGGAAGTTCCTGCGACTGGGCAATATTTCTATATGGAAATTTGCATTTTTTAGCTCTGTCATCACAAATCATTCTTCAAACTGTAAAAACCTCCTCCCTCAGAGAAATGGCTACATTTGCTATGGCCCCTTTGTTCCTTCACTTCTTTTGAAAGGCAGAGCACAAAATGAGAAACTAGGAACAAAATCAAAACCTGGAAACAAGAATACAGAACAAAGGCTTGGTATGGTGAAAACACTCAATACTTGAACAAAGACACACAAGGGGTTTAAAAAACAAACATAACTTGGGCATAACACCAAACAGCTGTGATTAACGAGAACATGTGAGGGAGACATCCAATAACATAACAGGGTGGAGACAGGACATAAACCATAACAAATACATATGTTTCAAGTAAACGTCCAATCCAAATCCAGAAGTGCACCATCGAACTTCGGGCTTCAGAGAGTGCTGCATGCTCCAGAGGGGAAATCGTAACAACTAGATTTGTTCTTCTCTTTTCATTTGGCATTTTAAACACAGCTTAGGGTTTAAGCTAACCCATATTTGATGCTAGCTTAGTTTGGCTTGGGCAAGAATACATACGAATGCTTCCTTGAGTGTCTCTATACTTAAAGCTCTAACTGGATTTGTTTTACATGTAAAGTTGAGGTAACACAATTATTACTGTTGTATCTCTGAAACCATATCTGTCTCGTCAGCCATTTAGACAGATTGTATGTTTGGATAGATTATGCTTAAGGATCCCGTTTAAACTTACATGTTGGCAAAGATCGCGTTATATAACCTATAAAATAGGTTTTGTGTTTTTCCTTTAGTACAAAAAGACACTCCAGGAAGTGCTCACTCTTTTCTATCCAAACCTAATATTGTCCAAACAGCAAATAATATATTATAGACAACATTTATAAACAATGCTTCTGGAGATAAGGTAAGTTATTGAGTTTCTAGCAGTGCGACAGCCTACAGCATGTTATGGTTATGTGATCTAATGATCAAGGGTAACTTACACAGTCACAAGCCCTAAAACAAGAATTTTAATACAATTTTGTATTACTTTAATCAGTTTATATTAAAATGGTGTGCACTATAAACCCTAATGTTGTCTTTACTTAAACAATTAAGTAAGCATGACTAAGCATTGCTTACAGTGTTGTGTTTTGGACCCATAAATCAAATCTCTAAGTTTGTTTAACTTATTTACCTACAACACATGTTGCTGGTACTGGTATAGTGAAATTCAAGAGTTCATCATGAGAAGGAGAGACTCTGTGTGTTTACACAGAAATGATAATCATGTTTTTTTGTTGTTGTTTTTTTTTAGCAAAAAGTGTTAATTTCCCCTATGTATGGAGATTTTTGGGACATCCTTAAGTACACTTGAAATGAACACCAAGTTAAGTGGCTAACATGCAGCACTCTCACCACTACAGCCTGACTTCAATTACAGTGTAGTAAAAAATAATGGTTTCCATGGTAGTGTTGGCTTGGCGGTTAAAGGCTCTGGGTTACTGATCGGAAGGTCGTGGGTGCAAACCCCAAAACTGCCAAGCTGCCACTATTGGGCCCTCTAGCAAGGCCCTTAACCCTGTATCATGGCTGACCCTGCACTCTGATCGCAGCTTCCTGACATGCTGGGGTATATGAAGAAAACATTTGCACTGAGCTGTAATGTGTATGTGATTAATAAAGACTCATTAATTCATTCATTCATTAATAATGTACATTATATGAACACCAAGTTTAGTGAATTTAATTTAAGTACAGTCTACATGAGCAGCAAGTTAAGTGAACATAAACATACAAGTTTAACGGGGAGAACCCATTACTCAATTAAATTGAGGGAATGAGCTTTTGTGTGTTTACCATGTGTATATCATGAAGACCATCTCATGGCTTTGATTTATACATAGATCACTTATCCTGTGTGAACTGATTAGAATTACTACAGACATCCTCCAGCAACATCTCCTAACTATATACAGTGGTGTGAAAAAGTGTTTGCCCCCTTCCTCATTTCCTGTTCCTTTGCATGTTTGTCACACTTACGTGTTTCGGAACATCAAACCAATTTAAACAATAGTCAAGGACAACACAAGTAAACACAAAATGCAATTTGTAAATGAAGGTGTTTATTATTAAAGGTGAAAAAAAATCCAAACCATCATGGCCCTGTGTGAAAAAGTGATTGCCCCCCTTACTATAACTGTGGTTGTCCACACCTGAGTTCAATTTCTCTAGCCACACCCAGGCCTGATTATTGCCACACCTGTTCACAATCAAGGCATCACTTAAATAGGAGCTGCTTGACACAGTAAGGTCCACCAAAAGATCCTTAAAAGCTACACATCATGCCGAGACCCAAAGAAATTCAGGAACAATTGAGAAAGAAAGTAATTGAGATCTATCAGTCTGGAAAGGGTTATAAAGCCATTTCCAAAGCTTTGGGAATCCAGCGAACCACAGTGAGAGCCATTATCCACAAATGGCGAAGACATGGAACAGTGGTGAACCTTCCCAGGAGTGGCCGGCCGCCCAAAATTACCCCAAGAGCGCAGCGACGACTCATCCAAGAGGTCACAAAAGACCCCACAACAACGTCCAAAGAACTGCAGGCCTCACTTGCCTCAGTTAAGGTCAGCGTTC
>JAFFST010045354.1:3767-15411 GCA_022414735.1 Noturus placidus
CACGGTGTAAAATATCCACACAGTCACTGTGATAGTGGAATCTGCACACAATAGCTCGTGGTCGTTGATCAGGCTTGGGCTTCAGCTGAAGGGTCCGGTGGGACCGGTCCAAAACCGGCTCCTTCTCCAGACCAAACGACTCTTTTAACAAGGCCGCTACAGCAGCAGTGGAACATGTATCAGAACCTTCTGGAACTCCCATTATTCGAATGTTATTGCGCCGCGACCTCGTCTCCAAATCCTCACATTTATTCTGTAATTGATTCACGGTCTCAGTGAGAGACTCGATGGTAGACTTCATGTGTGCTATGTCATGTGTAAGAGCGTGCTCCATTTCACCAACCGTACCCCTCAATGCTGAAATGGCGGCTTCGGTAACATCTTTATCATTAACCTGCTGTGTTTTCACAGCCTGCAGGTCAAGCTGGATAGCAGACAGCGCATCCTTGAGTATCTCCTGGAGCTCCGTATTAAAAATATCAGCGATATCCTTCATCAATGAAGCCAACAGCTCAAGCTTGAGTGCGGCGAGATCAAAGTCACGGCTCGGCAATGCGGATTCAGGGGGAGAGGGGGACTCGCTCACAGCGCGCGCACTCAGCCTCAGTCGTGTTTGAATGCCACCTCGGGTTTTAGTTTTCTTTCCAGACATTTTAACGTGACAAAAAATTTAAATTATAAGCAAAGATGAGGAGTAAAATAAGTTAAAAGTATATTATATGACCAAAAAGCGCAAATTATTTAAAATTTTAATCGAAATCAGCAGGAGCCTCCAGCTTCGCGTCCTACTCCATTCCAACCTGAATTCAAACTCTTTCAGGATCATTTTAACGTTGGTTTATTTTTACACAAAGTGCAGGGATGGGTTCTGTTCTCCAGGCTCAGTTCACATGCTGTCTGAGAGAAATTGTGTTCATGCCAACTGCTTGCTAATAAACAGCCCATTTCATCCAACACTGAGGACCTTTCATCTGACATTTATTTTACTTTTGTGTTTGTTATATTTACAAGAATGTGTAAGAGACATTCGTACTAATCTTGCATGTTAATTTTGTTCTTTAATCTTCCTCACTGATGTGCGTTTTTAAACGGTTGCTTCCCGAACACCACCAAGCCATGATATTTTTAGACGAGGTTATTGTACTGTCACTCGTAACCAGATGGAGTGTTTCAAACTGAAATGTCAACACGAGGGCCAGCATTCATAAAAAATACCAAATCAAATGAATTAACACTCACTGTATCATCACCTTCATGCAGCAGAGGTTTAAAAGGTTATAAAGGGTTAACGCTAATTATCTCATTATCAATGCTCATTATCTCCATGAATTATGAATTTTCCACAAGAAAAGTGTTTAAATTTAACAGCAGGTTTTCATTAGTTTTGTTATAACTTTTATTCCTGAGATACCTTCTGCTCTTCTGACCACTTAAACACCATACAGATGACTTTAGCCTTACAATGACCACAAACAGTTCTGCACTCGAGTGTCCATCAGTGAACAGTGGAGAAGTTCAACAAAACAGACTTCCTGTAGAAACGGTAATGAACTTCCTGTAGAAACTGTAACACGATTTGAGCATGTAGTATTAGCACATTTATAGAAGGGGTGTATTTATTTATAATCACACTATACAGTGTCACCCAGATGAGGACAGGCTCCTTTTTGAGTCCGGTTCCTCTCGAGGTTTCTTCCTCATATCATCTCAGGGAGTTTTTCCTCAGCACCGTCTCCTCTGTCTGATCATTAGAGATAAATTCATACATTAAACATCTATATCCTGAGTGTATATATTTCTGTAACGCCGCTCTGGGACAACGTCCACTGTTACACACACTACGCTGAACTGGGACAACGTCCACTGTTACACACGCTACACTGAGCTGAACTGCTGCTGTGGTCATTCACTGAGTTACGTATCATATGGCTCTAAATAAAGGTGATATTTGGTTATGTAGCACTAGCAATGGTGACATAAGCAGAGTGGGCATCGGCTCCATTTGTCATTTTACCACCAGCTGGAGAGGCGAAGAATTTCATACAGAGAGAGAGAGAGAGAGAGAGAGAGAACACGATATCAGTGATAGACTAGACAAGTATCTCGTTCAGATATCACAGAGATATTTGAACACGTGGAAGCCTCCAGCGTCTCCTCTACAGGTGAACACAGTGTCTCAGTATCATCTGCTGTGAAGTTACTCGGATATCTTTTCCTCATGCAGACTAATTTACATGCAATTATTATTTGTGCTGCTGCAACAAGCTCAAAATGTTGGTGCTGAAATTCAGTTCCTCATCACTGCAGCCTTGGAGGTTCATAAGAAGCTCAACTCTTTCCTTTAAAGGATCTGAGTTCTGGGAGGATTTCATCAAATCATTTATCATTATGACCTTCACCAGACCTCGTAAAAAAAACACCACGTTCTTTTCCTGCTTAAAATCCAGCTATATCTGTCAGGCTTGGGGCGTGAAGGTGTGTGGTGCAGGTAGCATTCATTAAATACGCCGCTAACACAACCAAACAATGTACACAGAGTATACACAGCAAAGAACAAACACCATGAGGGACACTGTGGACATGAACAGCTGAACTAAAGCTGACAACTAAACACAGAAACTTAACTAGAGGAGCTTATTAGGAGCAACATGGAAGATCAGTGACACATGTGACCTGGTCATGTGACATGCCCCCAGCTGATGGGTAATGTAGTTCTGCACTGTATTTGGCACAACCATGAATATTCGAGTCCACATGAACTTCAGCTGCTTTAAGAAGGACGAAATATTAATCTTAAAAAATTGTGAAGATTTCTTTCCTTTTGGGAACTGGAATTTATTTACGCCATTCAAACATCTCCATCGGTCATATACCTGCACAGGTTCCTCGTCCACCTTCACCTGTCCTGCGATCTCCATCATGTCCAGTGCCAGGTGACAGATGGACTTGGCATGGTGAGTGCAGGGTTCTGGAAGTCCACTCACCGTCATGTACTTATCACCGACCGTCTCCACCTGCGGTCCGAACAAGTAAATAGAATCTGATTAGACAACAGTCCATCTGCTATTGACCATTTATAACCACATTTATAACAATGAATCAGCACAATCCAGATCCAACGGTTAATCTCTGAAGCTGAAATTCTGCTGGAGCTAACCGTGTTCTTGTCACTGCTGGAGTAATGCACATAAGTAATGGCATCCTGAAGTTGAAGGCTCGAGGTGTGGTGCATCACTCTCATTACAGACTGCACAAGCAGTGCTGCTGTGCTAATGAAGCAGACACAAAGCTGATCTGGAGACAGACATTCACACACCGCTGTGCATTATAAACCCTTTTAGTTTTTAAGTAAAAGCATATTAATCTAATTAATGCTGATTTTGTCAGAATGAACTGTATTTGTCTTTCTGATGAAACTGCAGTTTATTTTATTTTACTGCTGCTTACAATTCTCAGTCTCATGCATTCCTTTACATCTAAACTCCTGGCTATGTTTCACGTTGTGTAGTCGTGTGTGTGGAACGCTGTGTTGTGTTTGAGCACAAAGCTCACTGGGCCGCTGGATGTGTATAAAATTGGGATGGCAGTAAAAAGTGACTGGACAAGAATAAAGAGCAACATGTGGTGATGTTTCAGTGCTGCTCGTCTTCAGAGTCCTCTTCAGTATGAACTAAAACAACCGAATACCCTCCAGATGTTACCCTGTCACAGAGACCATAAACCCACAGGACCACCTAGATGCACAGGGTCTAAAGTAAATATGACTTTTTTTGGTGAGAGAGCCTTGAAATCATACCTCCTCCCGTTTAAAGTGCATTCCTGTCTGAAAGGTTGGCGCATAAATCAGGAGGCCATCTTTCTGTGCAAACAGACCCTCTCTCCTCTGCCCTCGCTGCTATGGACCACTGTGTTAGCTTTTAAATAGAAATTCAGTGTCATAAAGGGGATAGAAGTCATTTGTGTCTATTTTAAATATGTCCATTTTGAGATAAAATGTCAGCCAAAGGCTTTTTATGTCTCGAACTGAAAGTCTGACTCATTTGTCTTGTTTGAAGATCCTTCTGTTAATGAAGCTATTTATCACACGTTTGTTCTTTTCTTCAGTTCCACTACCTGCAGTGACCTCAGAATTACCCTCAAGCAACATCCTGCATATCTCCTCAAGTGTACAAGTTTATTTACGCTTTATTTTAATAATAATGCAGATGTACACATTTCTCAAACCAGATAAAAGCCTGTGCTATAAATAAGACCACGATGATTAGATGCTGAGTTAGAAGGTGAAACTTTACCGCAGTTTAAGGACCTTCATGCTCTTCAACAGGTTCTCCTGAAAGTTTCTTTTGCTCTCCACAACATGATACAGCCACCAACGAGCTGAACCTCAGGGATGGAATTCTCCAGGAGATAAATGCTGCCTGGTTTTTCTCCACATGCAGCACTCAGCATTCAAGCCTTACAGTTCAAACTTGGTTTGAGTAAATTATATAATATTGTTTCTCCTGGCCAGAGAAACCTTTCTTTTCCTTTTCACCAAACCCTGAGAGAGCTGTCGTGTATTTCTTCTGAGGAATGGCTTCCATCGTGAAACCATAAAAACCTAATACTAGCAGGTGTTCCCATCTCCACACAGGAGTTCTAGAACTCGTTCATTGTGACCTTCAGGTTCTGGTTCTCTTCCCTGACTAAAGCATTTCTCTGCCATTTCCTCGGATTGAATGTGGGAGGATCGGAACTTTTTACATTTATTAAGACTGACAAAAGCCACTTTGTTCTTCAGGATCTTCACATCTGTAGAAGCTTTTCAGGTTCCTAGATCTGTCTTAGTGGTCTTCATACATTTGATGAGAAATGTTCAGTGAACTTTGATTAGCTTGTATATATTTTCTTATAAATGTGTTGTATAGTTTTTAGTAAACGTTGATAAATTTGCATCAGACCTTGATAAAGTCAATTTTGATGAAGTTGTAGTAAACCCGAACGTTCGTGACTCACCTTGTAGACGTAGGGATTCTTGCGCGAGTCGGTCAGAATGTCGAACTTGGTGTAGATGTCATTGAGAAGGTTGACAATTTTGATGGCTCCCTCTGCCGAGGCGTGTTTGCTGCAGAAGGCATTGAATCCCACGATGCCGCTGAACAGGATGGTGACGTTGTCGTAGCGTTTAGCTGGAACCGGACGTTTGTGTCTCAGTTCGTTTGCTACGGACTGCGGGAGAACCGAGTACAACAACCTAAAACACAGAAAAGACCCAAAAAGCTGCTTTAAGTGATCTGAAGATCAGATAAACGTGAGAAACTATCTAAAGTTCTTCTTCCATTTGGTGTCGGGTATTCCGTAGTAATATGATCTAGATGTTTAATTGTGAGCTCCGTTCTAGCGTATTGTGATATTTCCTAACATGGACATGTAGTACACGTGGTGATATGAAATCATTCAGGCATGCAGGAGGTGAACAAGGGAAATTAATTACCCTCAATGATGACAGCTCATTATTCTAATCACCCTGTTAGCCATTGTTACTTGTTCAAGTTTAGGCTTTTCTTCACATCTGTTTCATGCACACAAGCTGATAAAAGTTGAGTTCATTCCAAAAATAACCAGGAGCCTTTCTGTGAATTCCACTGTGTAATGGTGAGGACGTGCAGTGTGTTGTGCCTGAAGTAATCCTCTGTACACAGATTCATTGTTTGTGTTTCATGACTCGAGACCTGCGTCGTGGTTACACACTGTCACGTACATTCAGGCTTTATGATAAAAATGGGGACAGGTTGCTATAGAAACCGTCGCAGGTCTTGTTAGTCTGAAATGTCCGAAATGCATTATATAACGAGTTGGTTTTGCAAAGCAGGGCAGACGAGGCACATTTCAACAATCCGCTTCTCCTCCTGAATACAAATCAGCTGCTCTGTGAGAGAAGCGAGCACCAAAAGCGAGTCTCAAAAGGAATTTGCTTCCTTTATTTTCTCTTCTGATGTGATAAACATCCCTGAAGCAGAGCCACATATTCTCCTTCAGGCTTGAGGTAAAAAACAATTGGACCTGACCTGACTGGGTGACAAAGAAGAAGGAAATGAATATAACAAATAGGAAAAAAAGAAAAGGAACTTTGGCAATATATTCATTTTGACGACATTGATTCTGCCCATTAGATGGGATCAAAATATAAACATAAGCCCAAACACAACAGATTTACACCCGCGGTGTCTTCACTTCCACACTCATTATATCTTTACAAACTTCTTTAAATACAAGCCTTTCAAATGAGTTTAAAAGATAAAATATTTGCTATAATCACGCATATCTACACCTTAATCACTGCAAGTCAATCTTCTAAACTGCGGTTAAATATTTTGACATAAATTTGCTCTAAATCTTTCACTAAATTATTCAACTACAATGTTAATAATCTTGTCCATGTTTTCGCCAAAAAGACATTAAAGTTAAATGTAATTAATTTCAGTCACATTGCCACCGTTTCCCAGACTGAGTACCTCGCTCTACACGTGCAGCTCGGAGACTGCAGCAGGATTCCTTATTTAAATTCTGAGAATCAGTCCAGAGAACCTGCAAGTCTCGATAAGAAACTCGTTCCTGTAAGAGCTTTGTTATAAACCTTTATCACCATGAAGCAGTGTGTCATCGTCTCAAACCCAACCACGGAGAAGAAACCCCATTATAAAAGATTTTCTCCACAGCAGAACCTCACACAGGATCAGGTCTTTACAGAAGTGCTGATGTTTCAGCGCCAGAGCTAACAGGATTATTGTCATTATTGTTATTATTAGACTTTATTTCTGTCATGAGACATGATTACGACGTGCAGTTTCCGCTCACAGCAGAAGATTCTAGAGATTTACTGAAATAATTACAACAACTTTGTTTGAGGAATAAATGATGAATTTGCTGCTAATTAGTTTCCTGTTTCTATTTGCTACAATGATCTCTATAACAAAGCAGTGTGATCAGAATGTGGTGAGCTCAAATCCCTCAGCTCTCCATCTCAGTACAAACCTCTAATGTCCTTAATACTCAGAAGGAATTAACAGCCATTTGGAAAAACTTCATCATAGTTTTTAAGAGGCTACTCCCCTAAAGTCATTAACAAGAACAAATAAATTAAAGTAGCTCATTTACAAATTAGCTACGGCTTCAGTGCTCTGAGGAGCCTGTGGTTAGGGTTACCTTAACCCTAACCCTTAACCCCTAACCCTTAACCCTGACCCTAAATTACTGAATTACTGAAATAATGACATATTGAAATACTGAGATACTGAATTACTGAATTACTGATATACTGAATTACTAAGATATTGAATTACAGAAATATTGAATTACTGAAATATTGAATTACTGAAATACTGAGATACTGAATTACTGAGATATTGAGTTACTGAGATACTGAATTACTGAGAAACTGAATTACTGAAATACTGAGATACTGAATTACTGAGATACTGAATTACTGAGATATTAAATTACTGAGATACTGAATTACTGAGATACTAAGATACTAAATTACTGAGATAATGAATTACTAAGATATTGAATTACTGAGATATTGAATTACTGAGATACTGAATTACTGAGATATTGAAATACTGTAATACTGAGATACTGAATTACTGAAATACTGAGGTACTGAATTACTGAAATACTGAGATATTGAATTACTGAAATATTGAATTACTGAGATATTGAATTAATGAGAAACCAAATTACTGAATTACTGAGATACTGAATTACTGAGATACTGAATTACTGAGATATTGAAATACTGAGATATTGAATTACTGAGATACTGAATTACTGAGATACTGAATTACTGAGATACCGAATTAGTGAGATACTGAGATACTGAATTATTGAGATATTGAATTACTGAATTACTGAGATAATGAATTACTGAAATACTGACTTACTAAATTACTGAATTACTGAGATACTGAATTACTGAATTACTGAGATAATGAATTACTGAAATACTGAAATACTGACTTACTGAATTACTGAATTACTGAGATACTGACACTGATTACTGAGATAATGAATTACTGAAATACTGATATATTGAATTACTGAGAAACCGATTACTGAAATACTGAATTACTGAGATACTGAATTAATGAGATATTGAATTACTGAAATTCTGAGACACTGAATTACTGAGATACTGAATTACTGAAATATTGAATTACTGAGAAATTGAATTACTGATATACTGAATTACTGAGATACTGAGATACTAAATTACTGAGATAATGAATACTAAGATATTGCATTACTGAGATACTGAATTACTGAGATACTGAATTACTGAGATACTGAATTACTGAGATACTGAATTACTGAAATACTGAGACACTGAATTACTGAGATACTGAAATACTGAGATACTGAATTACTGAAATATTGAATTACTGAGAAACCGAATTACTGAAATACTGAATTACTGAGATACTGAGCTACTGAATTACTGAGATATTAAATTACTGAAATACTGAATTACTTAGATGCTGAATTACTGAGATATTGAATTACTGAGATATTGAATTACTGATATACTGAATTACTGAGATACTGAATTACTGAGATACTGAGATACTAAATTACTGAGATATTGAATTACTGAGATATTGCATTACTGAGATACTGAATTACTGAGATACTGAATTACTGAGATGTTTAATTACTGAGATATTGAATTACTGAATTACTGAGATAATGAATTACTGAAATACTGAAATACTGACTTACTGAATTACTGAATTACTGAGATACTGAGATACTGAATTACTGAGATATTGAATTACTGAGATATTGAATTACTGAGATACTGAATTACTGAGAAACCGAATTACTGAAATAATGAATTACTGAAATAATGAATTAGTGAGATACCGAGATACTGAAATACTGAATTACTGAGATACTGAATTACTGAGATACTGAGATACTAAATTACTGAGATAATGAATTACTAAGATATTGAATTACTGAGATATTGCATTACTGAGATACTGAATTACTGAGATACTGAATTACTGAGATACTGAATTACTGAGATACTGAATTACTGAATTACTGAGATAATGAATTACTGAAATACTGAATTACTGAGATACTGAATTACTGAGATACTGAATTACTGAGATACTGAATTACTGAGATACTGAGATACTGAATTACTGAGAAACCGAATTACTGAAATAATGAATTACTGAGATAATGAATTACTGAAATACTGAGATACTGAATTACTGAGATATTGAATTAATGAAATACTGAATTACTGAAATACTGAGATACTGATTTACTGAAATACTGAATTACTGAGATACTGAATTACTGAGATATTGAATTACTGAGATATTGAATTACTGAGATATTGAATTACTGAGATACTGAATTACTGAGATACTGAATTACTGAGATATTGAATTAATGGGAAACCAAATTACTGAATTACTGAAATACTGAGATACTGAATTACTGAGATACTGAATTACTGAGATACTGAATTACTGAGATATTGAATTACTGAGATATTGAATTACTGAGATACTAAATTACTGAGATAATGAATACTAAGATATTGAATTACTGAGATATTGCATTACTGAGATACTGAATTACTGAGATATTGAATTACTGAGATACTGAATTACTGAAATACTGAGATATTGAATTACTGAGATACTGAATTATTGAGATATTGAATTACTGAATTACTGAGATAATGAGATACTGAATTACTGAGAAACCGAATTACTGAAATAATGAATTACTGAGATACTGAATTAGTGAGATACTGAATTACTGAGATATTGAATTACTGAGAAACCAAATTACTGAATTACTGAATTACTGAAATACTGAGATACTGAATTACTGAGATACTGAATTACTGAAATATTGAATTACTGAGAAACCGAATTACTGAAATACTGAATTACTGAGATACTGAGCTACTGAATTACTGAGATATTAAATTACTGAAATACTGAATTACTTAGATGCTGAATTACTGAGATATTGACTTACTGAGATACTGAATTACTGAGATACTGAGATACTGAATTACTGAGATACTGAATTACTGAGATACTGAAATACTGAGATACTGAATTACTGAGATAACGAATTACTGAAATACTGAGAATGAATTACTGAAATACTGAGATACTGAATTACTGAGATAATGAATTACTGAGATAATGAATTATTGAGATAATGAATTACTGAATGGGTTCCTTTTATTCAGTCTTTACTTACTGTTCAATAAAGTTACACTTAATTCACAAAGTAACCTGAGGATCTGAGGACTGACCTGTCCGTCTTCTTCTTCTCGTCTTCCAGTGCTCTCAGTGTGTGCTGCAGGCGATCTGTGAGGATCTCCAGCTCCTGTGTAAGTTTGTACTCCTCTCGGAACTGTTCTCCTAACAGCACCAGGTCTCGCGTGGCATCATGGAGAGGGATGTCGCTCAAGTACAGACCTCTCCGAGTCAGATCATCCAGGTTCATTACACTGACATGACGGGATAAAAACACTGAACTCTCACTTCCTATTTATTACTTAATCATGAAGGTCATGAACTTCAGTGTGAATAATGAAGATAAATGTGAGACAGAACCTCGGGGAGCAGAGGAACAGGATGTTCTCCGTCTCTGGGAGGGAAATCATCTGGCCTTTAAGCCTGAGGCAGCTAATCTCTGTTCCTGTCAGCTCGTCCTCACACTCAGCACTCTCCACATTCAGCAGACCCTCCTACAGAACACACACACACACACATGCACATACACACGCACATGCACACACACGCAGATACACACACACACACACATACACACACGCACAAACACACACACACACTCACACACACACAAACACACACACACACACAGACACACGCACAAACGCGCTCACATACACACGCACATACGCACACACATATACACAAGCATACATGCACACACACGCACGCACACACATCCCTTCATGTGAATAAGACACACCCCTTCATGTATATGAGAAACACCCCCTAAATTGTCTAGGCCACACCCACCTTACTCCGGAGCACAAACACAGTGTTGATGTGTGAAAGGATGCCATGGAAACTGAAGTCAATATGCGGCCGCACCAGAGAAAACACAGAGGGCAAACTACACACACCGGGCTGGAGCTGTGACACACACACGCACACAAACACACAAATTCCTATCTTTAAAGTTCTTATTTCTCCTGAAGGGTGCCAATATTTCTGAGAACTATCCTGACCTGTGGCAGCACTCTGAAGATGGCGTTTCCACACTGAGTGAGGACCAGGTCTTTATCAAACATCAGGTGGAAAGGGAAAGCCTTGCAGAAAGTGTACGGACTGATGCGTGTCTCCTGAGTGCCGTTTTCCTCGAACCCATCCAGATCTTCATAAAACGCCTCCTCCTCCGAGTCCTTCTCCTCAATCAGGAACTTGATGTGGTCACACTCCTCACTCTTCTGCTGAATCACCTGCCATCCACCACGAAACCTTCAGATCCTGAATACACAGGCTAATATGTGTGTGTGTGTGCGTGTGTGTGTGTGCGTGTGTGTGCAAGTGTGCGTATGCGTGTTTGTGTGTGTGAGTGTGTGTGTGTATGTATG
>JAFFST010045356.1:30212-51912 GCA_022414735.1 Noturus placidus
GAGGTGGGTCTTTAGCTGTTTCTTGAAGATGGTGAGTGAATCTGCAGTCCTGATTGAGGTTGGAAGTTCATTCCACCACTGAGGAACAGTTAGTGTGAAGGTTCTGGAAAGGGACCTTGTGCCGCGCTGAGTAGGAACTACTAAACGTCGGTCAATAATCGATCGCAGATTACGTGTGGGAACGTAAGCCTTCAGCAGAGAGTTGAGGTAGGAGGGTGCTGTTGCAGACAGGGTCTTGTATGTGAGCGTCAAGGCCTTGAATTTGATGCGGGCAGCTACAGGAAGCTAGTGCAGAGAGATGAAGAGGGGTGTGACATGGGTTCTCTTCGGCTGGTTGAAGACCAGGCGTGCTGCAGCATTCTGAATCATCTGCAGAGGTTTGATGGAGCTGGCTGGAAGGCCAGAAAGTAGAGAGTTGCAGTAGTCCAGTTTTGAGACAACAAGAGCATGGACTAGTATCTGTGTGGCCTGTTCAGTGAGGTAGGGTAGGATTTTCTTGATGTTGAACAGGATGAATCTACAGGACCGAGCAGTTGCTGAGATGTGGTCTGTAAAGGTCAAGCTGTCATCAAGAGTCACCCCAAGGTTCCTGGCCATCCTGGTTGGTTTGAGTGTGGTTGTGCCGAGCTGTACAGTGAGGTTATGGTTGATTGAGGGACAGGCTGGGATGACGAGAAGCTCAGATTTTGCCAGGTTGAGCTTAAGGACAGTTAGACTAGAACATGGCTCAGGTGTTCTTGTGCCTTGAATTTTGAGATCTGAGATTTTCCTATATTTTTTCCTAGTTTTTGTTTCCTATATTTTTGAAAGTCACAGTAGATCCTTCTGGTTAACATGTTGGAGATGGATTATGTACAAAGCTATGCAAAAGCTGACCTTTCAAATAGTAAACTCTTAAATTCATGTGAGTGGCAAGCAATTTGTTGCCTGCTGTGTTAAAATCATGTTTTGTTCTGTTTCTCAGCCGTACGTGCAGATAGAGCCTCCAACTGTGCGTGTTGTGGAGGGTCCTCTCTTTTCCGAGGTCGTCGCATACTACCAGCACTTCCAGCAAACGATCTGCATACACAACGTGCCAGGTACACCCCCCCATAGTCATTCTGCATATGTGTCATACCATAATTTTCTATGGTCTTAAGATGTGTATTTTGTGTCCCTCAGGTATAGATGGTTTGTCTCTGGACATCACCACCTTGGTGGACATCAGGGACCAGAGTAATAAAGAGCTGGCCATGCGTTTGGTCACGGACATCCAGAGTGAAGACACATTCTACACAGACCTCAATGGTTTCCAGGTTAGCATTCATTCATGAAGTGCATTCAGTTACTCTGTGAAACATCATTCACCGTCACTGAAATAATAGAAGTAATGCCTTTTTCCACCTTGTAAAACCAATCAATTTGCTTTATCGCATTCAATACACTAATTAATGTAATTTCTTTCATGAGCAAACTTTATCAGTATAGTGAACAACAAGGTCTTAAGCTTATACCTATACATTCTTTAATTAAAAGGCCAATTTAATTGTACTGTAATCAAAGGTGCGTTCTGTGACAACGGGTTTAAAAACTGCTTATTAAAGGTTATTAGCCCATAATTTATGGGCTATGACAATGGCTATAACAATGGCTTCTTTCCCACAGATGGTTGGACCTGGTTCAGGCAACTAATGAACCTTTTTAAGATTTGTCCCACATTTTTACCGGTTTATGAGCTGTGCAAATGCATAAAAAGACATTCCTAATGAGATTTTTTTTATTCACAGGGTATACAATTACAACCATCAAAAGTTTTACAAACGATCCTTTCCTCTGATTTTCCACTGATTCAGTGTTGCAGTACTTACTTTAGCGTTTCTCCACCAACCAAAAAGATCACATCTTTTTTATTAAATGATTCTCAAGCATAACCTAAGCTCCCAGAGTTGTTGTCATGGCAACAACTATCCTATTTTCATGACCATGATATTGCTGATTCTCGATTCAAAACCAGCAGCAAAATACATGACCGTCTAGAAAAGAACCACACAAGAAGTGGTCCTTGGTCCTTTCAAGATGCAAATGCATAGAATCTCAATGATGTTGAGATTAAGCACCAGCACCTTGTGGGTGAAAGAGGGTTAACTGACGTTATGATTTTCCCACTCAGATCCAGCCACGCAGGTACTTCCAGAAAATACCACTGCAGGCCAACTTCTACCCCATGCCCACCATGGCCTACATCCAGGACAGCCAGTACCGCCTGACCCTGCACACGGCCCAGGCCCTGGGAGTCAGCAGCCTCGCTAGTGGTCAGTACACTGACTTCCTCAATGTAGATTTTGTCTAGCTTGTGCTTTTGTGTAGGATGTGTTGGTGATTTGAACGATTTCACAGCGTCTCTCTCGCAAATCCCTCACAGGTCAGTTGGAGGTCATTCTGGACCGTAGATTGATGCAGGATGATAATAGGGGTCTAGGACAAGGTCTGAAGGACAACAAGAGGACAGCGAACCGATTCCGGCTCCTGTTAGAGAGGAGATCCAGCAGCAGCAGGGTGAGTGAAATGAGTTCTCGGGCATCAGATGGCACTCTTTTCATACTCCTGTAGCTGTAGTGATGACATTTGTTCTAAGGCCGACGTGCTGATATCTGTGCTTATGTGAAGTTCGTGCTTCTTCTGTTGAATTTCTTGCACGCGAGTGTTTCCATTGAAACAGTCACGCACACTGATCTGATGGCTGTATTACCTGGTGGGTTTGAGCTGTACATTTAAATGTATCTTGTATTTATGTGATTCTGTGGTTCACTTGGACCTGGTATTGTCGGTGTGTCTTTCTTTTATTTATTTTTTATTTTTTAAATTTATGCTGTAACTGGCTCATTTTGTGTCCTTCTCATAAGTTTCCATTGATCACCTTACTCTCATTTTCTTTCTCGATCACTTCCTTTTTATTGCATGCAGCCTGTGGGCTCTTATGCCAAAATCAGCCACATGATATATAAAATCATCGCTCATGTTTTAGGAGACAGCATGAAAGAGGTAATGTTACCGCAGCAGCAGAGGGGCTGTGATGTTTATAGCTTTAGGTGAATAGGTTGCTCTTCGTTCCTGTCCATTAGCTGCTTTCTTTTCCATGTGTCCCATGTGTGATTTATTATTCTGTCTACTTCCAGTCTCTTTAATAGTGTTTTATTTTGATATAGACTGTGGCAGAATGCAGGAATACTGCCACAATTGAGACTTTTGAAATGAAATATTTAGTTATATTCTAATTGTCTGTTTGTACAGTATGATATAGTTGGCTACAGTTTTTTATTAAAGAGCTTATACTTCACATTCTGTAAGGTAATGGTGATCTAAATGTTTCTACAGGCTGTTGACAGTGGACCAGTCAGCTTCCCCTCTTTGCTGAGTCACCTGACCTCTGCCATCCTGAACCATGAGGTGCTGGCACTGCCAGTCGTTCCAAAGAAACGTGGCGTGCCCCCTCTCCGCACCTTTTCCCCACTGGCCACAGCACTGCCCTGTGACTTTCATCTGCTGAACCTCAGGAGCATCCAGAATCAGGTGACTCGTGCATTACTGAAATACTGTCACTGTTTTAATCCATGATTCTGTGATTTCTCACGTAAAATCAAGTTACAAATTTTGTTTAGAATGTATTTCTCTGCTTTTCAGCTGCTGATTGTCTCATAATATTTTGTGGATGTGCTTTCTAGGATGCTAGTGCTCCCTCCCCACACACAGCTCTCCTGCTGCATCGGCTGGGTCTAGACTGTAGCCTCGAGCTCCAAAACCCTGGATTCAACTGCACCACAACACAGGGCAAGGTTAGTCCCTGAAGCAGAAACACAGAGCTGGTTCAAAATATAACAGAAATGTGAACTGTGAGGAGAGGAGCCTTTATATACTGGAGCAGCATTATTATTATTATTATTATTATTATTATTATTATTATTATTAGGATTTTATGATTTAAAGGACTGTTCGAAGGTTTTTCAACCTAATCTTTCAACCACACCCATTACACTCTACAAATAAAGGTCTTGTGTTGAGACAGATGTGAGAGAATTTGATTATCGAAGCTGATCTTGTGTAATTTAATCCAAGTTTTCATCACTGGGGCAAAACGTATGCCTGCTTACACTTCCTTTAAGGCTGATGTACCCAACCCTGGGTCTGCAGTACCCCCATGTCCTGCATATTCGAGTGTTCTCCCCTGCTCTAACACACCCATTTCAATTCAAGAAGGGCTTCTAATTAGTTGTTTAATCAGGTGTTAGGGCGGCTGTGGCTCAGTCGGTAGAGCGGGTTGTCCACTAATCCACTAACCGTAGGGTTGGTGGTTCGAATCCCGGCCCGGGTGATCCCATGCCGAAGTGTCCTTGGGCAAGACACTGAACCTAAGTTGCCCCCAATGGCAAGCTGGCAGCTCTGCTCCCATTGGTGTGTGAATGTGGTCTCATTAGTAAGTCGCTTGTAAATGTAAAAATGATATTTCTGTAAAGCTGCTTTGAGACAATGTACCATTGTAAAAAAGCGCTATACAAATTGATGATTATTATTATATTATTATATATGGGAACAGGGAACTCGATATGTAAAGCATGCTGTTTTCTCCGGGACCAGAGTTTGGATCTTGTGCCCTAATGTGGTGGTGTTGCCATGCACAGTCAGGAAACTGTAAAGTGTCCCACAAGAATGTGTTTCACATCTTTTTGTTTTTGGACTGAGCTTCGCTCAAAACTGCCCTTAGACTTCCTTTATATGCGAGTTGCAAGTAAATATTCATTCATATCTCAGTACAGGGAAATATGTCCATTATTGTCTGTAGTAATCACACTTTTTGGGGAAAGGGTATCTTGATATTAGGTATAAAAACACTGGAATTTTTTTTGTAATGTATAAGCTTGTCTCAAAGCCTGCTTTTATGATTTCTTTAAACCTTTCATAAGGATGTATTTTTCCCCACTGTATTGCTAATTTGAGTCATTTCTTGAATTCTCTATGCTCTGTGCCTGCTTGTTTCTGATAAGGATGTTCTGTGCTTGATGTCTCTAGTTGGCTGTGTCGGGGCTGTTCCGAGGTCTGGACCTGCAGTTGTTGCAGCCTGTGTCGCTGACGCTGATGTTCTCAGAGCCTCCGCTCTCCAACAACTCTGCTATCAGTTTGGAGCCCATGGAGCTTTCTGCCTATAAGCTCAAACTGCACTAGGCTTTGTGGCACAAGTGCAGCCTGGACACAGTGGATAGTGCAGGGAGACCGCACATGCCCTCAGTGTGTGTGTGTGTCTGTCTCTCTCTCTCTCTCTCTCTCTCTCTCTGTCTCTCTCTCCCTCTCTCTCTCTGACTCTCTCTCTCTCTGACTCTCTCTCTGACTCTCTCTCTCTCTGACTCTGGGATGAGGATCATGAACACACTGTATACCAACATGGATGCTGATGTCCCTCTAAAATACTTTTATAAAGGCAGATTCCAGCACCAGTTACACTTCCTGTAGATGTCACAGAACTGAGCGACTGGACACTATGAAGATGTTTGAAATTATTTTTTTTCTTCTAAATTTGTTTAAATTCGAATCAACAGAATGACTAGTGATTGTATGCTTTTTATTAGACATGGATGCTTGATCATAATTTGGGACTCTTATACATCATTTTTTGTCGTCCTTGCTGGAACCACTTACAGCTTTCTGTCTTTTTCCCTTTTGTCAATCTTGCTATCTTGTGGAACCTCTCGGGAAATGTAGCCTGTTGTACGTAATTGTCTTTGGCTCTTCATGAACTAGTGGGACCGAGTGCAATATGTGAAGCTTCTCTAGGGGTAGTGGGTTTTTTTTTTTTTTTTATTGGATTCTCCATTCTGCAGAAGCTGTGCTTGAAACTTTGTCGCTGACCCCTGCTTTGCAACTTTTTGATTGTGCTGCCTGCTCTAGACGCATGTTTCTGTGAGTGTCTGCTTGCTCACTCTGGCAGCTTTACACAACAGCTTTCTCTCCCTCATCAGCCAGTCAGTGGCCTGATTTGAGTTCTCCCTCTTCCAATCTTGTCATGAGTGTAGCGATTGATGACACAAACTTCTGTTTAAGATTTTTTTTTGTTCCTGAAAATGCTGCTCCCTCCAAATTCCCTTGCTGTTACGTACCATTTATTTCCCCCTGGGCCCAAAGTGTTGATGTATGCTAAGGATGGTGTAATGTACTATAAAATATGCAGTATGCAATACCTCTTATATTTTCCATATGGACATTGAGATGTGCAATATATTACTGTGACTGATACAATTGATTGTGTGTGGCACAGTGGCTAGGTGACACAGTGAGATTGAGAGATTATGGCACTGTTTTCCATCCTGCATGTATGGGAGTGAGCCAAGGATGTTCATGACTGATTTTAGATCAGTATTTTAACTGATTGAAGCATAGCCTAAGGCCTTTAATCCATATCGCTGTGTGTACGGAGATCAGTCATTTTAGCAGTAATAGCACTGTGCTGAGCAAAAGCCTGGGCACATTTAATGTATTGTAAAGTTCCATTCCAGTGGTGTTTTGTTCATAGTGTCTTTCTGGTCCTGATACGGTCATCCACTTGACTCTGTAACTTTTTCTCATTCAGTGCGAATGTATCACAACTGCCAGGAAAAGGTATCTGTAAAAGCCGTTTTAGTTCTTACCCATCATCTTGTCGTCCCTACTGTGTTCCCTGAAATGGCTCGTCCTCATCGAGACTCGCATCCATGATTTACTGTGAGAAATTAATGCTCTGAAAGGAATGGTGCTCTTGGAGAAAGGTTAATAGCACTCATGAAACCTCTGAGTATGAGTTGTCACTGTTTCCTTTAACTACACTATATAAAAAACGTATGGCTTCTGACCCAGTCAGCTAGTCTAAACGAACAGAATTAAGGAGAGGCTGGTGATATTCATGAACATAGTTGTCAATTCCTGGAGAGCATTGGCTCTATTCTATATTCTGAGATCGACATCCTGTTGAGAAATTGACTATAACAAAAGCCCATTAAAAAAAAAAAACTATATATAATACATTTCCCCCCCAAATACTGCTGTCCTAGACCAGGGGTATCATCTTGGAGCTCATTTTTAATTGCATTTCTATTGAGGGTTTATATGTAAAATTTTCATTTACTACTCATGTCACTGCCACACTGCACCTCTATACGTCCTCGTCTACTTGCCCTACACAGTAAGTTCTTACTTTTGGACAATTGTGTCCAATTACTTCTCATTTATGTTGTATGATGTGAACAAAAGATGGGATTTTTTGAGTCTTGTTTTGTTAAGAGAAAAATATTTTGTTTCTCCATTTGTTTCTAATCCTTCCTGGAAGGATGTTAATGTGAAATGAAGAAATTCCAAAAAAAGAAAATGCAAAGTAATCAAAGTTGTTATTTAATAAAAATCTGCCATGGCATTATTATGTATGAGAAAGTGGAAACACTGTTATAGGTGTAACAGAAAAGGAGTAAGCAGTTGAAGGAGGATGGATGGATGGATATGTCCCTGGGTGTTAGTCTGTAGTTCACAGGCAGGGGGCAGTAAGGAACTGCATGATATACAACTGGGAATAGAGATCCTTCATAGAGGCTGCCCTTTTATTCGCCACCTATTTTCCAAGTGCTGGGAAAACAACTACAGATTCTGTCTGATGTGGATGCTGCTGTTTCTGTAGCGAAACAGAGACCTTTGAGCCCTGCTGAGACACCAGGTCCATGGAAGACAAAACTGGGGGAATTTCTCTTGTATCACATACAGACACCGGTGGAAAATTGCCTGTCTGATAACATGAGAAGTCGTCATGGCTTTTTATCCAATGACGGGAGGCCGGCATTTAGATGAAGCAAACTGATTCTGAAACTGCCCTGGGGTGTGGAACACTTCAAAGTGAGCTCTCTCCATTACCCATCAACACAAGGGAGAGAAGCAGCAGAGAATTGAAATCTGATGTCAGGGTTTTGATAAAGTAAGACAGCTCTGCGGCTTGGATAGCTAGAGGAGTCACGAAGGTGAAAATAGTCAGTTGAGAGGGGGCAGGGTTAATAGTTAATAATAAAGTGATGTATAAATGTAGGATTTGTTTTTTGTATTGGATGGAAGAATGAGCCAGCCAGAAACGATAAATGCCACTGACTAAGCCTGATTGTTGAATTTTAAATGTGTGAGCTTCAAGGGACATCACATTGGCGTAGGCGGAACCATTTTAGGGATTGTCAGCATCAATGCTTTTGTTTGCTCTAGCTGATACAAAGAAAGCACAAAATGGGCAGATGTTTCAGCATTAAACAGTAGTCCATGAATTTTTTGAAGAGGAGCCACTTTTTCCTATAAATCACATTCAAATATGATGAGCTTATTTAATGCGCTCATACTCCTGTGATCCGCTTATTTTTGTGAACAATACAGAAAAAACCCCACTGAGTTTCAGTTTGGCCTGTCTGTAAACCAATATTGTATTTCGTCTTTACTCCTCATGTAACAGACTTGCAAACAGCAGTTCTGAAGGTTGCCTGCTGACAGGGAAGGTAGGATGTAGGCATGTTTCTTAGCAGTAAGATGGAACCTTTAATATTGTGTTAATGATTTCTAATGTATTCATGCCAAACATTTCTGTTTCTGACCGCAATCTCCACAGGATGCATTTGGAGTTTTGCTAAACCTGACTGGCCTACTTGTTGTATGCACTATTTGATTCCAGATTTCGCATCTTTCATGCAAATGACACATTCAGGACTGGACTACTGAACCACACATTGAGTTCAGAGTTTGAAGTTTCATACCAATGCGTGTACACCTTCCCCCTATGAGGGTGTGAGGCTGGAGGAAACATCTGGCAGAAATAATCCGGTGTAGTTAGTAAGATTTGGCTTGAATGTTACACAAGATTATAAACTGACAACCTGTAGTGAAACCTTTACCAATCAGCCAGTGGTTCAGACTTGAGAGAAAAGAATGGGGCAGTGGAGCAGATGAATGTATTTTTAACAAACATTAATGATAAATAGGGAACAGCTATTACATGGGAAGTTGAGGCAAGCTGCCTGTCCATGCCCCAAAGGCGTGCATGATGTATCCTAGTTATAATTCCAGTCATGTGGTTGCTCTAGGCATGAATTTAAGTTGGACCCCTCTCCCAGCAGAGTTAATTATGGAAATCATTTTCTATGGACTATTTCCATAAACTATATCTTACCATACTTTAGATAGCATGGAAGTTCTCAGTATCTGATAAATCTAAGATTTTCCACTCATAAATCTAGTAACGCTCTCCCAGTGCAATCCCCACACAGTGAACAGACATCAGTGGGTTATTAATATAAAGCTGTGCATGACTTTCAGATGTGGATTAGTCGTTATCTGCATGTGTATATTTCCTTGTTTGAATATTTAACCTTTCCAGTCATTTCCTGTTCTGCCCTACAGACCTTTACCACTCTGACAAATATATTATTCTGAAAGCCCCATCATTCTTTATGGCTAAAAGCACACTAAATAAATGTAGAACTCTACTATAGGTAAGATATACCGTATCTCACAAACGTAAATACACCCCTCACATTTTTGTAAATATTTGTTTATTCCTTTTCATGTGAAAACACTGAAGAAATGACACTTTGCTACAATGTAAAGTAGTGAGTGTACAGCTTGTGTAACAGTTTAAATTTTCTGTCCCCTCAAAATAACTCAACACACAGACATTAATGTCTAAACCGCTGGCAACAAAAGTGAGTACACCCCTAAGTGAAAATGTCCAAATTGGGCCCAATTAACCATTTTCCCTCCCCGGTGTCATGTGACTTAGTGTTACACTAAGTCAGTGTTACAAGGTCTCAGGTGTGTTAAATTTGGTGTCACCGCTCTCACACTCCTTCATACTGGTCACTGGAAGTTCAACATGGCACCTCATGGCAAAAAACTCTGAGGATCTGAAAAAAAAGAATTGTTGCTCTACATAAAGATGGCCTAGGCTATAAAAAGATTGCCAAGACCCTGACACTGAGCTGCAGCACTGAGGCCAAGACCATACAGCAGTTTAACAGGACAGGTTCTACTCAGAACAGGCCTCGCCATGATCGACCAAAGAAGTTGACTGCACTTGCTCAGCAGCATATCCAGAGGTTGTCTTTGGGAAATAGACGTATGACTGCTGTCAGCATTGCTGCAGAGGTTGAAGAGGCGGGGGGTCAGCCTGTCAGTGCTCAATTTTCACTGCATCAAAATGGTCTGCATGGCTGTCATCCCAGAAGGAAGCCTCTTCTAAAGATGATGCACAAGAAAGCCCACAAACAGTTTGCTGAAGACAATACAAGTTTGCTAAGGACATGGATAAAGAAGTTGAGGGTCAAGGTGACGGACTGGCCAAGCATGTCTCCAGACCTAAACCCTATTGAGCATCTGTGGGGCATCCTCAAACGGAAGGTGGAAGAGCACAAGGTCTCTAACATCCACCAGCTCTGTGATGTCATCATGGAGAAGTGGAAGAGGACTCCAGTGGCAACCCGTGAAGCTCTGGTGAACTCCATGCTCAAGAGGGTTAAGGCAGTGCTGGAAAATAATGGTGGCCATACAAAATATTGACACTTTGGGCCCAATTTGGACATTTTCACTTAGGGGTGTACTCACTTTTGTTGCCAGCAGTTTAGACATTAATGTCTATGTTGAGTTATTTTGAGCAAATTTACACTGTTACACAAGCTGTACACTCACTAGTTTACATTTTAGCAATGTTTCATTTCTTCAGTGTTGTCACATGAAAAGATATAATCAAATATTTCCAAAAAATGTGAGGAGTGTACTTACTTTCGTGAGATACTGTGAGATTTTTCTATCTATCTATCTATCTATCTATCTATCTATCTATCTATCTATAGAATCAACACCTTCGCATTAATGCCGTTATCTCATCAGACAATCATGTGGCAGCAACAGAATACATACAATAACGCAGATACAGGTCTAGAGCTTCAGTTAATGTTCACATCAATCATCAGGATGGGGGGAAAAATGGGATTTCAGTGACTTTGACCGTGGTATGGTGGTTGGTGCCAGAGGGGAAGGTTTGAGTATTCCATACCCAATAGTCACTAGAGTTTACACAGAATGATGCAAAAACAAACACAACATTAAGTGAGGGACAGATCTGTGGGTATACATCCGTATCTGCATGCTTTGAGGCATTATGATGATGCAACATGATTGGCTGACTGGATAATTGGACAGATGAGCCAGTGCGAAGGTGTTCCTAATAAAGTGGTCGTAAGTGTATGAAACCACTATTTACAAGAACTATGAATGAGATGAACCTTTTGAAAAAACACAAGCATTCGCATTTTTTACAATGAATTTCAAGACCAGAGGGAATTTAATTAAAATGAATATAATAAGATAACGATATCTTTTAAATTATGAACACGTGATTGAAGGATGGAACTCATTGCTCTTCATATCTACTATTTCTGAAAATGAAGAATTACTATTGTTGAACATGAGTGGCATTTCCACCATGGGGGTTCATATTGTTTACTGCAAGTACACTATAACAAAATCCAAAGCTTGGAACACAAAGAGCCAATCACAGAGCTTACATTGATCTTTGCTCATAACAAATGCCAAACACTCTCTTGAGCCCCTTACCACACTGGTTCTGACAGCTTTCAGTGCATCAAACCTCAAAATCAATAAAATTTCCTTTGGGGCAAAGAAAATTACTCTGCCCAGTGCATGAGAAAAGAGAAAACTCATTATACAAGGTTATTTCAACTCCCAGATGTTCCAAGCCAATTTATCCATAGCAAGTTTCTTGCTTCGGGTTGATCTAGATCAAAGTTGTTCTGCCCTGCATGGTATTAAGGTTAACTAACACTCAACATACTTTACCCAACTCATGACTGGCCTAACAGTTAGCTGAGGAGTCATGTTAGGTGTGTTTATCCAGATTATTCAACTCAAAAAGGCCAGGGATTGGATCTTCAGGAGTTGTGAAATGCTGATCTAGACCAGCAGTGCTATAGCACAGTCTAGAATTCAGCAGAATTTGGTGATCTCTCTCACATTTCTACTATACTTGGCAATAAATTACTGAATTTAAATCAGGTGTCTACAGTATCTCACCAAAGTGAGTACACCCCTCACATTTTTGTAAATATTTGATTATATCTTTTTATGTGACAACACTGAAGAAATGACAGTTTCTGGAGTCCTCTTCCACTCCTCCACGATGACATCACGGAGCTGGTGAATGTTAGAGACCTTGTGCTCCTCCACCCTCTGTTTGAGGATGCCCCACAGATGCTCAATAGGTTTTAGGTCTGGAGACATGCTTGGCCAAACCATCACCTTCACCCTCAGCTTCTTTAGCAAGGCAGTGGTCATCTTGGAGGTGTGTTTGGGGTCGTTATTATGCTGGAATATTGCTAAGTGAAAGAGGAGTGGAAGAGGACTCCAGTGGAAACCTGTGAAGCTCTGGAGAGCTCCATGCCCAAGAGGGTTAAGGCAGTGCTGGAAAATAATGGTGGCCACACAAAATATTGACACTTTGGGCCCAATTTAGACGTTTTCACTTAGGGGTGTACTCACTTTTGTTGTCGGTGGTTTAGATATTAATGACTGTGTGCTGAGTTATTTTGAGGGGACAGCAAATTTACACTGTTACACAAGCTGTACACTCATCCAAACTACAGCTTAATTCAACCAGCTTCATTTTAATGGATGCTGAATTTGAATGTTCAGCACACTTCCGTTTGGTAAACTGAAGACTTGCAGTAGACCGGCTAGTGCATGGACAGTATTACAAAAATATTTGGCTCTCCCTGTGGGTTGGGATTCTTGCAGATTGCTTGAGGGCTTACTCAGACACTCTTTAAGTCTGTTATTCTCAAATGTGTCTCCTATCTACCTCTGTTCTGTTCTGTTTTCAGAATGATCCAAGCAACCTTCTGGCATAATCGGATATCTTATTGAGATCACTTTAAGCAATAGCCATCACAAATATTGGAATGTAACAAACTTACTGACACAAAGAAAATGAGAGAGTCTAATTAGCAAGTTTTGGCATATAATGCATTGATGATAAATCTGTGTACGTGTGGGCTTTATGCAGTTGTCACTGGCTAATCAAAAGTTCTTGTGCATAAATTCAGTCTAGATACTGATAATAAAAGGCCAACTGGAGTAAATTCAGCCCTTTTCAGCTCTAAATAAAACATTATCATTCATATTCTCACACACACTGATCTTAATTTGCAGTTTAAATCTCATGACTCAAACCACTACTGAGAATTCAACATAAAGGGATTCAAAATAAATGAAAAATAAAAGGATCTTCCAGACTAGTGGAGCCAATCTATCCTGCTGGGAGTCATCAGAGATTTAAATCCAACCACAAGAATGACTCATGCCACGGCTCTGTATCTCCCTCCTGAACACACACACAGCTGTCTGCCATTGTGTGTGTGTGTGTGTGTGTGTGTGTGTGTGTGTGTGTGTGTGTGTGTGTGTGCGCGCGCGCTCTCTTAGAAGAGTCCAGAATATCACAGGGCCTGAAGTGAGGCAGGCTTGTTACTCAACTGCAATCTGGTGGCCTGACTGCAATGCACAAGGTGGGAGAGACAAAAAAAAAAAAAAGGTTAAATCAGCTTACTCGCCCTGGGAGAGGAAGACTGAGGCATGTGAAAAGCAGGACATGGGTCACTGGGACCATTAGAGACCACTCTGTGTCTGTATAAAAGCTGTCTTTTCATTGTGGCAGTCCAGTTCTTCATTCTCTGATTCCAAGTTCACACCACTTGCAATGTCCTCGTCCCCCCACACAGTGGGAATCCCTCGGTACAACACCCTGCTGTTAGTCAAATCCCGACCCAATCCAAAGCCAAAGCCGAATCCGACCCGCACACCTCTGCCGATCGAGTCAGTCACCTGTAGTTTGGTCCTCCTACAGAAGGGGGTGCTGGCTGCTCCTGAATGCAGCTGCAGTAGCAGAAAAACAGCTGCAAATGTAGCTAGAATGAAGGCACAGCTCAGCACGGCCACAAGTACAGGCAGATGTGAGGATGTCTCCACTTTGGGCGTCTCTGAGTCTGCTTCCTCCACTCTCTCACTGTGGAGTACTGAGCTGATGGGAGATTTGCGCTGCACCTGGTTCTGATGCAGACATGACGTTCCCACTAGGTGGCTATGAGGTGGGCAAGACAGGCACTCGGCCTCATCAGGCCCAGAGCACATCAAACATGCAGCGTGGCAGACCAGACACGCTTGCACCGAGGATTGCTCCACCCAGTTCTCCAGAGAGAGGTTGAGGAGCTGCAGGCCGGGTGTGAAACCTGGAGGACAGGACTTCACACAGCCTTGTAGAAAGAGCCACAAACCAGCGCTGCACTCTGCAAACCGGAAAAGGGATAACGTTTACCACACCAACCACATGCACCCAAATTATAAGGGTGTCCCAGGAGTCCAGCATCATAGGTTTAATTTATATTTTTATGTTTTTATAGACATGATGTATCTGAGTAAGGAAGAACAATCCAAGTAATTCTACTTATAGGAATTTGAAGTCAATATGAAAGAGCAGGTTTATACACAGAGAAAATTAGGGATGTTGAACATTTGGGTAAGTGTATTATTGAGGCATGCATTGTCTCAATATTGTATGGATATTAAGTGTATATTTGCATATTGGGAAAATGTTGGATATATTCATCAAGTTCTTTAATTTAAATATTTTGTTTTGCCATTTAAAAATTTTCTCGTATGATGCTGGAATTATAGGACACCTTGTAGTTATTAAAACTAACAAAATGTACAAATAATATTATTTTATAATAATAAAAAAAATTATTAGTATTAAAAAATGCAAAGCCACCATATACACACATACATAGAGTCTATCCCAGGAGGAATGAGGCACAAGGCGGGGGACACCCAGGATAGGGTGCCAATCCATCCTGGAGCACATTCACATCTAATGCACTATAGTTATTGCACAATTATCAGTATTATCTAACTGCTCTATTCGTAACTGCAGTAATATTGATTACAGAGTGTAATATCAATACTGAGAGTCAAACACATCTATTCATTAACAGTACAGATGGAAAGTTAAGGATACATCAATATTACTGCAATTATTGGTCTTAGGAGGAGGTAGTTACAAAACACCTCCTCATCAAAACAAGAAAAGAACAAACCCTTCACAAGTTATTTTCCTCCTGATAAAAACGTGCGTTATCAGTAATTCACTTCCTCTTGGCAATGGCCCTCTATATAGTGGTTTTCAATACTGATAAAGTCAAATGAATATTCATTATGATAGAGTCAGAGCTGATAAAAGAGACTCATTAAGACATGGCAAAGAGACTGGTGTATGTGGATGTGTCATTGTGGCAATATACACTGATTAGTGTATAAGTTTAAAAGCCACCTGCCTAATATTGTGTAGTATATGGACATTTTCACTTAGGGATGTACTCACTTTTGTTACACGCGCTTTAGACATTAATGGCTGTGTGTTGAGTTATTTTGAGAGGACAGCAAATTTACACTGTTACACAAGCTGTACACTCACTACTTTACATTGTAGCAAAGTGTCATTTCTTCAGTGTTGTCACATGAAAAGATATAATCAAATATTTACACAAATATGAGGGGTGTACTCACTTTTGTGAGATACTGTATATTCATGTTCATGTAGTGTATATTCAAGTTGTAATTTCATGGTCATGAAGACTGTGGTAACTTTTAAGTAACAGTATATTAGAGGGAAAGACTGCAGTTCTGTCAGACATATCAGCAAGCCAGGCTGTCACCCTGGGTGTTCTTCATTCACTTTCCATTTGTAGATGTTTGCAGTAAGCTAATAATATTTTTTATTGTTTAGTGTATGTGCGTGTGTGTATTACAGTAGCTTGTTCTTACCAATGCATATCTGCTGGGCATCAAAAGTTTTACAGCTGTTGTTGGAAGGCCGGCTGAAATCTAAAGCAGACGGGTCCACAGCACTAGAGCCGGTTCCATATAGGATTAGTGTGAACTGCGAAAGAACACCTGGATGTATAAAAGAGAGAAATGGAGTTACTGACAGATTACTGACAGTGTATACACTCATAATCCACTTTATTAGGAACAACTGTGCATTCATGCAGTTCTTTAAATCAACCAATCATGTGGCAGCAGCACAATGCAAAAAATCATGCACTCCCAGGTCAAGAGCTTCAGTTAATGTTCATATCAAACATCAGAATGGGGAAAAATGGGATCTCAGTGACTTTAACTGTGGTATGGTTGTTGGTGTCAGAGGGGCAGGTTTGAGTATTTCAGAAACTGCTGATCTCCTGGGATTTTCACACAACAGTATCTAGAGATTACACAGAATGGTGTGAAAAACAAAAGAACACAGAGTGAGCAACAGTTCTGTTGGTGGAAATGGATTGTTAATGAGAAAGGTCAGAGGAAATGGCCAGACTGGTATAAGGTACCAGGAAGGATAAAGTAATCACTCTTGTGAGTAGAAAAGAATCTCAGCATGCAACAAAACATCAAACCAGACCTTCTAGTACCAACAACCATGTCACGATCAAAGTCACAGTGATCACAATTTTCTTCATTCTGATGTTTGATGTGAACATTAACTGAAGCTCTTAATGCAGACCTGTATCTGCATTATTTTATGTATTGTGCTGCTGCCACATGCTTGGGTGATTAAATAACTGCATGAATGTGCAGTTGTACAGGTGTTCCTAATAAAGTGGATGGCAAGTGTACATTACAGAAAATAAAAGAAATGGAAAGTTAATGACAGAGGAGGTCTGGCCAAATCCTAACCATAAACCATCACTTAACAAGTCATTATTTATGATATGACATTTTAATCTTTAAAATTAAGAATTTTACCATTATCATTAAGCCTAGCCACATTCTCTAGTTCCAGTGTCCATTCTCCTTGTGGGTCCTCATCCCATGCATGTGTGGTCATGAAGGCCCAGTCATTAAAACCCTCTGGTGAGTTGTCCTGGGGCCTGACCCACACCCACACACACACACACACACACACACACACACACAGCCACACAGAGAGAGAGAGAGAGAGAGAGCGAGCAGTAAGCCAACTATCTTGTACTAATGTGATTCAACATTTATTACACTACACTTGTGTATCTGAAATAATTTATTCTCCCTGGAAGAGTAATTAAGCAAGAGTAATCAATGAGTACTTGATGAAATTCTTAAACAGCTGAAATGTGTGTGGCCTTGTTTAATTTTATGTTATGGTGTATGATATGTGTGAGTTTACCTGGGAGCTAGCAGCGTAGACCGGGTCCCCAGTGGGCTGAAGAGGTGGATGGCCAGGTTCCCTCTGTGTGTGTATGAAAGTGTGAGTCTGGCCTGCACATGCTCCAGTGAGCTCACAAATTCAGGCTGTCCTAAACAGGCATCCACACTCTTGCTAAACACCAGATGGTTCCTCACCTCCCTACAACACAGCAGCATAACATGAACTGTTACAATAAAATACTGACAAGAATGCTGGACTCTTTGAAAACTTAGAAAACAAATTTGAAAGCAAAGTCAGACTTTTTTATTCACAATTTTTTTTTTTAAATCACCGCTTCAAGCTGAACATTGGCAATAAAATCTGAAATAGTACTGCTGATCGACTGACAATGAATAGATCTGAAGACATGTTTAAATCTCATCCAGACTCAAGAACTATTCTACTTTATTATGCCAGAGTCATATCTCCCTACAGTTCTCACCTGGTGTCCCACTGATGCTAAGCAGGGTTTAGCCTGGCCAGTACTTGGATAGGAGACTTCCTTGTCTATTAAAACTATTATTAGGGAGGCGGTGGTGCTCACCCTGTGGTCTGTGTGGGGCCCCAGTATAGTGACTGGGACACTATACTGTAAAAACAGCATCGTTTTTCAGTGATTCTCTGTGGTTATTAAAAATCCCAGGACACTTATCCTAAAAAGGGGGTATAACTCCGGTATAACTCCGGTGTCCTGGTAAAATTCCCTCATTGGCCCCCTAATCATCCTCATCTCACTCTATTCTCCACTAATAGCTGAGATGTGGTGGGCGTTCTGGCGCACTATGGGTGCCGTTGCATCATGTACACACTAGTGGTGGTTGAGGAGATTCCCCTCCCCCTACTATGTAAAGCGCTATATAAATGTAACTGTAACTTTGTTGGTAATGTGTTTTGTTTGTTAAAGTAGCAAGCAAATATGTTTAACAAATAAAAATTTTATAAGGGCATAATGTCTAGCCAAGAATGTCTACGTCTCAAAAATAGAAGGCCACAATCCAAAGCACAAATTTCACTATCTGGCAAGATCATAGCAGTTTTTGTTTAGCTTTATTCCCACATAATACAGTATTTGTAATAGAATGTAGAGCTGAAGTTTCCAAATAACATTAGGATAATGACTAGGCAATGTCACTTAGGATTCAATTAGAAACAATCTAAGAAATATCATCATCATCCTGAAGTGTCCATCCATCTGTCAGCCGCAATGAGTGTGCAATAATCATCTGTTGTATACAATATTGGAGGTATGATTAGTAAAAAAGTCAACAAAAATCACAAAGTTGTCATTGTCTGCATTGCTGGGATCACAGTAAGGTATCTAGCCTCCTCAGGTAGCTTGCCCTGTGTGTGCACGTTTCTTTTGTACCTGGGTTCAGTCAGCATGTCAATAACACACTTGTGTTGTGGCCCCACACTGGTCCAGTTCTGGGCCAATGCCACCATGGCACTTGCATCTAGCAAACCATAGCCATATGAGTGGCTCACTGCCAGAAAATGAAAGAGAGAGAGAGAGAGAGAGAGAGAGAGAGAGAGAGAGAGAGAGAGAGAGAGAGAGAGGTGAAGTCAGCCAAGTTAATTTGAGCCATCAAACTGTTTCCAATTCCCAACTGGATGACAACATCTGTTTATTACCCAAGCGGCCCACCCCATTGGTCCTCCAATCGTTTGTGATGAGGTGGGCAGGGCGTGCTGCTCTAATCACCAGGTGTTGCATGTCCCTCCAGGTCAAATTCATACTGTATTAAGACAGAAGTGAGTAGGAAAGGGGAAAGTCATTACAGTTATTGTAATATAACAGCGGAATAATATACTAATTAACAATTCAAAATTATGCTAAATACGACAGTGTTAATAACCAAACAATTCTAGATGCAACTCTATATTTCATACTGAAGTCAAAATTAGCAAATGATTTCTACCATAAATGTAGCTAAATTAATCCACTGCATGACACAACACATGGCTGTGTGAGCATACACAGCCCACACATAGGCACATAAACATCCAGCAGTGCTGCTAACACTGAATTCTAACTCACCCTAAGCACCGGAGTAGTAAAAAAAAAAAAAGAAAAAAAAAAAATCAGTGAAATTGATCCACTATAATACTTTAATGTGACAAATGAAATGTCATCTGCTGTGGTGTTCACAAATCTAAAACAATGGCGAAGTTAATCAGTTTGTGTCACTAATTAACCTCCATAATAAATGACCTTGTAAAAGAATTTTCCATAACTGTAATTTATAATCAGGACAGTCTGACCTAGAGATGATTGGGCAATGCAGCACACAGGAGACTCTCAGAGAAAATAAACTGCCCCAGCCTCTCCACACAGAAACAGGCTCTGAAGTCACCTTCAACTAAACATCATCATAAACACCACCCAGAGATTTAATAGGGAGAAAAAATGCCATAAGGAGAGAGAGAGAGAGAGAGAGAGAGAGAGAGAGAGAGAGAGAGAAATGCAAGGCACCTCAGGCAAATATAATCAAAGCATGAATAACAGGGGTTTACTTCCCCATATGGCAGGGACTGAACCAGAAAAGCTCTATTCTGTTTTCTTCATAACACTCCATTATACAATGCCTATCCGTGATCTCCAGACCTTAAATGATACTGTGCTTCCATGGACACACCCACAATCCCTGCACTGGGGAACAAATTTATTTTTTTTGCTGATAGGTAATATTTCATGGACTTATTGGCGCACTTTAGTGTGGAAGGGAAGACTATTGCATGGCTCTGTGAGGGCTCATAATTGAGGATGATGACTAGCTATTATGAGGATGCCACTGAGCTCTTTTGCGACTCCTAAAACTCAGCAAAAACTGCCACAAAACTCAATTTTTCTGTGCTCAACTCTCCACCACATTTCATGGAGGACACATCTGTGTTAGGGTTGTTAAAGTAATCATATATGAATCATAATCATGTTCTCTTGTTTGATCAATAAATTAAACAATCAAATGCCATACGGACTGGCTAATTAACTAATGCGAGATATAATATATTTTGGACTGCTATCTAATGCTTTACATCATGAATTACTTTAAATCAACGATGTGACAGACTGTACTTTATACGGGTGATGACTCGGTCACTGTCAATATGAAACGATGAAGTGTGAATGTGTGTGTTCAGGAGGGGAGGGTAAAAGAGTTTAAATGTGAGGCATGTAAGTTAATGCAGGTAAGTGAAGAGTTGGACTCAGGTGGCAGGGCATTTGTTGTAAATATGGGAAAGGTCTGCCAATGTCCCCTAAGTAGGTGTGTGGGTGGGTGCGAGTGTGTTGGCAGATTTAGTCACTCACTTAGCTTCCAGGGCGAGAGCAATAATGCCTGCAGCCAGAGGGGCTGAAGCAGACGTGCCAGTGTGCGAGTCCGTGCACTTGTTCCTCAGATCGGTTGTCACCTACACACACACACACACACACAAACGAACTAGAAATGATAGATTATGAAAGTCATTGAAAATGTATAGACATGAAAAATGACAGCCTGGCTCGTTGACACATTTGATAAAGCTGGCATCCGGAGCAACCTCTGTCCCTCATTCACTCCCTGCTGCCGGGATTCCTGCTGTTCCAAAGATTAATAAGATGGCACCGTCATCATCATGGATGACTGGACATGAGTTTAATTAGGGCTGCTGAGACCTGGGGCAGTCCAGGCATTCTCCTACAGTCTGGGATAGAACATGGTCCAGCCTCAGGCAACATTACCATCAGGAATCACACACAGTAACAGAGCCCACACACACACACACACACACACACACACACACTCAACTGCCAGTTTATTAAAGGAGACCCATTATGCTCCTTTTTATAAGATGTTATATAAGTCCCCGGAAAGTTTCAGCTCGAAATACCCCACTCTTATTATACCATATAATAAATTTGTTATACCATGCAGTAAATGGCCCTTTTTGGGTGAGAGCAAAAACACGCCGTTTTCATGTGTGTCTCTTTAAATGCAAATGAGATGCTGCTCCCCGGCCCCTTTCCGAAAAAGGGCTGTGCCTTTACAGCTCATGTTACGGATACTATGGCAACAACAAATCTGGAGAACCAATATGACTAACACCGTAAATACCTGTATTCAGCCCTATATGTATGAATTTTACAGACAGTTTTTGCGGTTAAAAATAAAAATGACGACATAGCTCTTGTCTCCATGAATACAATCAGAAACAATGGTAACTTTAGCTGCGTTAGGTGTGGAATTTGCGATTTGCAAACATTCACAAAATACAGTGCCTTGCGAAAGTATTCGGCTCCCTTGAACTGTTCGAACTTTTGCCACGTTTCAGGCCTCAAACATAAAGATATAAAACTGTAATTTTTTGTAAAGAATCAACAACAGGTGGGACACAATCATGAAGTGGAACAAAATTTATTGG
>JAFFST010045356.1:61906-73233 GCA_022414735.1 Noturus placidus
ACACCGTTCCAGTGCGTGTTGGGGTACCAACCCCCCATGTTCCCTTGGAATGCGGAACCTACCACCTCGCTCGCCGTGGACCAGTGGTTTCGGAAAAATGAGCAGGTCTGGGCGGAAACTCATCGTCGTCTAAAGGTCATCTCTGCTATGTACAAACGTAAGGCAGATCGTCGACGCAGTTCTAATCCTACTTGTACTATGTGCCAGGAGATCGAGAATGGTTGGGAACCTGAAGGCGCCTCCGAGCGGAAGAAAACTTGCACCGAAATACACAGGTCCGTTCAGGATCCTCAGGAAAGTCAACGAAGTGACGTACAATTGGCCCTGCCTCGTCACAGTTGTCTGTCTCCTTCGTTCCACGTATCCCAGCTCAAACCCGTGGTGAGTGGACCTCTAGCCACCGAAGTGCCGTCCGTCACTCCCCAAAAACCCCTAGAGATCGACGGGCAGCCTGCCTACCAAGCACGAAAGATACTCCGATCTCGACGTCGACGAGGAGGCGCGGTGGAGTATCTAGTGGATTGGGAGGGCTACGGACCGGAGGAACAATGCTGGGTTCCCCGGAGAGACATCCTCGTCCCGCAGGTGCTCAAGGATTTCCACCAGGCCCACCCAACTCTCCCTAGACCACGGCCACGAGGGAGGCTGAGGAGACGTCCGGCTCCCGGAGGGAGCCCTTTGAGGGGGGCTCTGTAACGTCACAGCCCGCGTCGGACTCCATGTCCCAGAATGCACTGCCAGCGCGCATGCGCTCTGCGTCCCCGGAATACTAAGGGTGCACACCTGAGGTCAATCCGGCAGTTAGTATAAAGCCCAAACACACACAGCACTCAGACACGAAGTACACGTACTAGCAAGCGATTCCTAGAGTTACTGAGCATTAATTTTCCGTGCATGATTCCCGTGTCAGAGAGTGCATGTATACTTTACAAACTATTGCTAATTAAATAAGGAAACATAAATGAAATAAGAGCAAATTATAGTAGTTGTTCCTTGTATAATGGTCTTTGGACTAAATTATGCATTCTTATATTACAGTGCTGTTTAATACTTGATTCTGTTTGTCAGACAGACGTTCTAAGGTGTGCAATTATTTTTCAGTTAATGCACAGCTAAAGTAGTTCCAGGAAGGTCTTGAATGCATTACAGTTCCATATCACTTCACGGAGCTATCTGAACTAATGGAAAAGTTAGCCTGGTGTCCACCACATTATACAGATCTAACAACAAACAAAATGACAGGCAATTTTGATTTTCCATAAATAAGTAAATAATAATTGTTGAAGAGCCCATACTACTACTACTACTACTACTACTACTACTACTACTACTACTACTAATAATAATAATAATAATTCGCACCCATGCTGTAAGCTGGCCACATGAAGCGGAGGCTTGAGCCATTGATATGCAGTTTTTAGGGAGAGAGAGAGAAACAGAGAGAGAGAGAGAGGGAGAGAGAGAGAGAGTGAGAGAGAGAGAGACAAACAAAAGAGAGAGTGCAAGAGAGCACGTGTGATTGCAGTAATGAGACAGAAAGCCTGCCATCAAATATAAATATTTATTTATTTGTTCTATTTTCTGCAGTAATAACAAAAAAAACCCTGTGAACAAGTAGGCCTATCAATATTTATTTATTTGTTCTATTTTTATATTATCAGCATGAAACCAAAATCACCTGTAATTTTCTAACAGTTTGACAGCCTGTCATCAATTATTCTTTACACAGATTCCAATGGCACAATAAAAGATGTTGTGTGCCTAATAAGACTGATCCATAAAAACATTTTGCAGTGAGATCTAGTTAGCCTTTTTGCAATAAAAAAAGATAATAAAAAAATAAACATTTTCTAATTCTATTCAATTTGAGTATGTAAGTCTACATATAGTACTGTTTCTATGTTTAAGATAAAATAAAATTTAAGATGCATAAACTAGATTATAGAATTGAAAATTTTTTGCTTTGCTGATGATTGTGAGCTTTGCCAGCTAGTAAGAATGGCATTACATATTAACAAATTAATAACGATAATAGTAAATATATGGCATTTAGGTTTCGGTTTTTAGCCTAGTGTGTGGCTTGAATTTGATTTTCAGCCAAAAATGTAGTATGAGTATGTGCAATACTCACAATCTGTTTTTCGTTGAGGTTGCCACTGCTGTAGGTGGTAGCGAGGGTGGAGGAGCAGGCCTCGCTGTACCATGGCACATTGCCATACTGAGTCGTGCTGCTAATGGACAATGTGTAGATGCTGTTGGTATATCCATCACAGTTACAGCTGTCCTTTTCCCGGCCACCATTACCTGACGCCCATACAAAAATAGAGCCCAGACCGCCTCGACCCTACATGACGCAGACACAAACACACACACAAACTCATTTTATTTGTATACCACAATGGAGTAAATACACCTGCACATAAATTCTCCATATACAAATGAAATATAAAAACCAACAACCAAGTGTCTTAGTATGATTTTGAGCAACCACAAGGCACCAGAACTGCTTGTCAGAGATTCTACAAGTCTCTTTAACTGTACTGAAGGGAAATTGGTGTTTAGATTACATGATACTCATAAGAGCATTCAGTGAGCCCTCATGCCCCGTTTGTGGGGGCGTTGTCATCTTGGAAGAGATCACTCCCATCAGGATAGAAATGTTTCATCATCTGTTTAATAAAGTTGATCAGTCAGAATAACTGTGCATTGAATTTGGTGTGATGCTTCACTCAACGGGGACTCAAATTATGCCAGTAAAATGTTCCCCACAGCATAATAGAGCCATGTTTTTCCCTTTACTCTTTCACCCATCTGCATTAACAATTTACTATCATCATCTGCAGTTAAACACCAATATTTTATACAGTTGTACCACTAAAGAAATCCTCACCGAAGTGGTTATCTAACAACAAACAGAACGTACTATTAAATCTATTCAAATTAGTCAATCTCCTTTTCTCACAGCATAACAGAGAAAATTTCTAAACAAATTTTCAGTGCATAAAAAGGAGACAACAGTGTTTGGAAAGATCACAGATTATTTGCTTGTTATGTGCAGTGCTGATCATTTTCTCAGTGTCACTGACTATGAACAAATACAGTCTACACACACCTTTTACATAAATAATCTAGCAAACAACAAGTTAAATCAACACTGAAATGTCATTCAAATTTAATTCATGGAATAAGAAAATTAGAGAGGCCATGGTGTGACCCTGGGGACTGAAAGAAGTAGAAAAATGAGCACCTGAGCAGAGAGAGACATTTGCAGCTAAATTGGACAGAATAAGAAAGGCATGAGAAATAAGAAATAAATAATGAGAGAAACAAAGGAATAAAAAATAGTTCAGGCAAAATTAAAATGCCTAATTTTCCATTTACACCAAATGTAGTTGTAATAGAAGCTAATGTTGCCAGTATATTTTATAGCTATTCAATTAGCATTGTGACTTTTTAACTCAGAATGCAGTTCTCTTGCCATTTATACATGGATAGTTTCATAATAGCAGAATAATTGTGTATTAAAAAATACTGTACATACACATTTCATAAATGCTTACAGTTGAAATGAGTTTCCAAGACCACAGTCAGATCCACAAATATTTGGACATAAGTTATTGTTATTTTAGTGGTCTCCCACAATATAATGGAGTTGAAAATAATAATTAATGAATATTAATAGCTCAAACCACAGACTTTCAGATTTATTTTGAATGTATTTAATATCACTTTTAATTAGACAATTGGCTGCTCAGCCATTACACGGCCAGGTGTGTGTTATTCCTTCATTATGTAACTTACAAGTAAGCAAATCAAAGGTCTAGAGTTGATTGTTGCATTTGAATTTGGAATCTGTTGTTGTTAACTCTCAAAAATGAAGTCCTAAGACCTGTTACTGCCAGTGAAGCAAGCCATCATTAGGCTGGAAAACCAATCTAAACCAATCAAAGCAATAGCAAAAACATTTTGTGTCCCAATCAACTATTAATACATTCTTAACACACTAGTGACACCAAAACACCCAGAAGACCCATGTTTACCACAAAATTACACCAATGGTAAGCCTCAAAAACAGGAAGACAAAAATATCTAAAATAATATTTGTGAACACCATTCTGTGGACAGATGAGACAAAGATCAGCGTGTACCAGAATGATGAGGAGAGAAAAGTATGGAGAAAGGAAATAACTCCTCCTAATACGAAGTGTACAGACTCATCTTCTGGTGTGGGCATGAATGGCTGTCAATGGAACTGGTTCCCTTGAATTTATTTATGATGTGACTGCTTTTCTTTTCTTTTTCTTTGATGTTACTCCTCCTACTTGTGCTGCTGTGTCAACTTGAATTTCTCCTATGGGGGATCAATAAAGGTACATATTATCTTAGCTTATCTTCCTATCTTATCTTAAACAAAGCAGCAGGATGAATTCTGAAGTGCATAGGGCTGTATTATCTGCTCAGATTCAGCCAAATGGTTCAAGATTAATTGGACGGTGCTTCACACTGCAGATGGGCAATGACTGAAACATACCCAAGATGTTTTAGGGCAAAGAGGAATGTTCTAAATCCGACTGAGCTGCATTTTACTTGCTCACGGCAAAATCCCCCGTGAACAAGCCGGAACCGAAGACAGATGCAGTAAAACCATGCACCACCATGGAAGAAACCCATTGTCTGGTGATGTTTATGACTTCAGGAAGTCATTGACTGCAAAGGATTTGGCACAAAATACTAAAATGCTATTTTAATGTTATGTTAGTTTGTGCAATAATGTTTGGTCCCTACAAAAGTATAAAAAGTGCTGTAATTCCTAAACTGTTCACCTGATTGGGATGTAAACACTAAATTAAAGCCGAAAGTCTGTACTTTATTAAATTGGAACACAGGGAAGTGGTAGCTCAGCGGTTGAGGGTTAATGGCTCAAGCTGCCACTGTTGGGCCCTTGAGCCCTTAACCCTCAACCCTCAACTGCTCAGTTGTATAAATGAGATAATTGTAAAAAGATCTGGATAAGGGCATCTGCCAAATGCTGTAATGTAATGTAACTGCAAGATATACTATGGAAGACAGCTAAAATAACAGAAATTCAGTCTATTTGGAAGCTTTACAAAAAGCCTCCTGGGTGAAGAGGTCATCACAAAGACTTTTAATTAGGGATATGTTGATTAATGTGGCCAAACAAAGAAAAACAGATTGCAAACTGTGCTCTATGAAAATGTCAATAGGAGATACATTACAACATTGTCCTGCAATACTAGTAACCTGAAACATAAACATATTCTTAAACATAAAACTCAGCACGTTCATTACTAGCAGCAATTGCAGGCTGGTCTAGAAAAAATGTCTACAGACAACACTAGGTAAGTCAATATTACCCGTAATTAACAAGTATGTTGTTCTTGACAATCAGTCAACATTGATCATTGTGAACGAGGGATTCCTATGCAGCAAAAACACAAATGTACTTAACTTACAGCTGTGCAGAAGCACTTTTCTGAAGTGAAACTGTTCTTTTCCATTGCAACCATACACATGATTCATACACATGTACTGTTCATGGCTCCTATTTAAGCCAGGGAAACACAAAAAGAGCTCAATAAAATGTTCCATTATATTTTTGATTACTACTAAAGGTCAGTTCACACCAGAGATGTTGAGTAAAGTTCAGTGTTTAAGAACTCATTCAGTTCTTTAAAAAAAAAAAAGAAGCATTTTAATCCACACCGGCTGAAGTGATGCTCTTGATTTATTCTTCATGTCTATTTTTTCCACTTGTACAAGTTTATTTTAAACTCCACAGATCCATTTAAATGTCAAAACCATTTTGATAATGATTATGCAACCTGTATTGCAAAATTGCATAGCTTTATAGCAAGATGTTTGTATGATACTAATTTACACCAATATAGGGAAACAATATAATAAAATACAAACTAGTTTAATGACCCACTGTCTCTTGTCATGTTTTAGGTGAATGGTTTAATGTTAATACAACTGGCAGTTTGCTAAAGAGAAAATAAGACTTAATAATTAAGCAACAGCAAATGAGACTTTGCAAAGCAAGTCCTTTTTTTTTTTTTTAAGGTTTTTGGGTGCTTTGCATCTAATATATTGTTTTAGCCTCTCTTCATGACAGTTTGGCAAAAACATTTAAGCAATAAGTAAACAGAGAGTTCACTCAGTGTGGCTGAGAAGGGGAGTAAACCTTGCTTAAAAAGTGACATCAAATCCATGGCTGTGCAAAGCATCAGAAATAAACAAATTAGCACTTCTTAACTTTAAATGAGTTATACTGTACATACAATCATGTGCTTTAGATTAATCAACATAAAGACATATTTGCTTATTAAATCTATAAGACTAACTATACAGTTCACTGTTTGAGGAGGAAAATATACATCACTCATCACAATTAGCTGTGTGGTTAACAAAGGACGACCTTGGAGGTGTCCTTTTGGATGTTGAAAATGACGCATTTCCGAAAGTTGAATTACCACTTACACAGGGGGGTTGAACAAAGCATTAGTCATGTGGTTTGCATGATGCTAGTTCCCTTATTGTTGGCCACATTAACTTTATAGCTCCATTGAAAAAGTATAGAGGACACATCTTGGTAGAATGACTTCAACTCGGTCATTTCATTTTGGCTGAACTATTCCTTTAAGAAAAGAAAAACTGAGCCACAGGCACATATTTCAACGCTGTATGTCTCATATTTCAAGTACTGTGCTGTGTACATACGTGTGCATTAACTCTAGCAGTGTGCAAGATGACAAGTGGAGGTGTGTCTGCTTTGCGAAAACAAACAAAAACCCCCAAAAAGAACAGAAAGATTTACAAAGCACATTTTCCATCATCAAATATCTGGGAAATCCTTCTAGATGTGACAGACCTGCTGAGCTCTGTGATAATAAGCTTCTCTTTGAATGGTCTTGTTCTGAGCAGCATCAAAACATTTAACTGAGCTGTAAAAGCTGAGTGTCACCACACTCACTCAGATCTTCATACACATAAGGCAGAGGCAAGGAGCATTCTGCATGCTGATTCTAGTGTAGCTTAACCAGCTTGACCTGTAATTCCACACACTGACCTCAGTGACTCCTTGCAGAAAAGCCTCCTTAGCCAGCTTGGCAGGGCCATCCACCGTCTTCCCATCATCCTCTGGGCCCCAGCTGGCACTGTAAATATGGATGTGTTGATTGTTGATGCTTAGAGACTGAGCCTCCACCACATCTGTCACCTCACCATCCAACATACGCACACCTTCCAAGAAAGAAGAGCTCACAATTATTATACAGTAAACACACACACACACACACACACACACACACACACACACACACACAGAGAGAGAGAGAGAGAGAGAGAGAGAGAGAGAGAGAGAGTGAAATCTTGTTTTGCTTTATATGCCACAATGGAGTACATGCCTGTGAATATAAATCATTCATATACATATAATGTATATTTGCTTGTTTTTTCCCCAGACATGGAATATTTTTGATTAAACCTTCACCTCCATTACCTGCAGTTGTAGCAGTAAATGCTAAATAAAACATAGAAATGAAGCACATTTCTGCCCTGCTCTATGGGTGAGTAGGATGGCAATTGCTCTGAGGCTGTGGTGGCTCAGTGGTTAAAGTTTCAGTTCACTGATCAAACTGTTCAAATCATGGCACTGCCACGCTGCCAATGTTGGGCACTTGAGCAAGGCCTTTAACCTTCATCTGCTGAATTGTAAACCACTTTGCATAAAAGCATCTGCCTAATGAGTACATGTAAATGTACTGTCACCCCTGTCAACACGAGCCAATTGTAGCCTTATTTGATCTAATGTATGCTGAAGAGGAAAGTTAGTGCTTTCTCCTCTGAGTGTGTTCAGCTCCCCTCTGACACTGTAGCAACAACAGTTTAAAATATGCAGTAGCTGCCTTCATGTGTCTTGGAGGAAGCTTGTGATAGCCCTCAGCCTCCCCTGTCGGTATATTATATATATTGTGTTAAAGGGGAACGATCGAAAAGAGTGAACTGGCAATTCTTAAAATTGCTGAGAAAAAAATGAAGTAAAAGTAAAAAAAAAAAAAAAAACGAAAGAATAAATCAATGAAATAATGCAGGTAATTCCAGGATAACAAGGTCAGAAGAAGAGATAGAAAAGAGACAGAGAGAGAGAGTGAGAAAGAGAGTGAGAGAGAGAGTGAGAGAGAGAGAGAGAGAGAGAAAACAAAAGGGAGAAGGGAAAAAGAACTGATGAATAGGTGTCCGTCAGAATCCCACAGTTTCCTCTCAGCTGAAAGGAGTATGCTGCCAATAACCTTGCAGTTAAAGTCACAGTAATGAAGAGTAGCAAAACGGAATGGATGTCAGATCTTGTGTTGCCCTGGTGTCACAGGTTGAGGCACTAATTCACTCAGCTGCGCAGTCACTCCTTTTTCAAACACAAATTCACTGTGACTGGCAAATATAGCAGAATCTACTCTCTCCCCTGATGTATGCAGATGACTGGCCAGACACAGACACACATACATAGACACACACACACACACACACACACACACACACACGCACATGCCTGATAACATTTAAGCAAGTGTTTAAAGACACAGTTATAAATGTCCAAAATGATACTATTAAAATGAAAGGCAGAGAATTCAGGTCTACCAGCTGCCTGTATTGTCTGTTACTGGAATATAGAACTACATATCCAGTCCAGATATTGATAAACCACTATGATGATTCAGATTTGAGTTGGTACAGGTATATATCTGGGTAATTGAGATTGATCACCTAGAACAAATGCACAGGAGGCAAGAACTATGATCTAATGTATCAGATTTGAGGATTAGCCGTTGTAGCAGTCAGGCTCCAACAGTAGATTAGCGTAGTTCATTATTAAACATAAATCTTCCATTTCAACTCCCAAATTGCATCACTCACCTCCAATTTTGGCATTGTAGGCCACACCTACTCCACAGACACCATTGTTCACTGCAGCAGCCACCTCTCCAGCACAACGAGTCCCATGTCTAGAGAGAGAGAGAGAAAGAGAGACAGAGAGTGAGAGAGAGAGAGAGAGAGAGAAAGAGGCCACTAAAGTATTCATATATCTTTTGGTGGCATCACCTTGTGAACCAACAGTCTTTCATCTATACCCAATACAATCTAATTCAAATTCAATTCACATTCAATAAAATTTCAACTCAAATCCATAACCTAAATACCAAATGCTAAGGCATGCCAAAAAACATAATCCAATAAAAAAGCATTAGCATCCTATTGCTTGAGTCAGACGGCAAGCCTCATAAAACATGACCATGCTCGGTAGTTTTTTGTCCCTGTTCCCATAGCAATTCAGTTGTATCTGCAGGGGGGTGGGCATAGAGTGTAGCATCTGGGTCTGGCTGTAGTGCTCTCATGCTGCAAAATTTCAACATCTGGATAGAAATGTTGAGCTGAATAGAAAGTTTCTTCTGCAAGTGTAGGCTCTATGACACTGCCAAAAACAGCTGCTATGCACCCTCAGCAAAGATTTCATTCTGTGTGCTATAACACTTGCCCACGCACACACAAACACCCATATATCAACTAGGAGAGTATGTCTCTCTAGCACATCCAATTGATCTATCAATTTCACAGAAATAAGCAGAAGGTCTCGGCCTGTCCTCTACTATTGGCATGAGAGTAACACACACGGCAACACACATGGAAAATATCACAAATAAGGAAATAACTTTTACTTTCTTGGGAAGAGTACTCCACAATAATAATAATAATAATAATAATAATAATAATAATAATAATAATAATAATAATAATAATAATAATAATAAAAAGCTCTCCTTCTAAAGAAATGGACTTTTGCATCTATGGCTCAATCAATTTTGGTTAATGAATGTATATTAGCAGTAAACTCAAAAGCTGCTACATGCTGCATTTATCTAATTCATGACAACTTGGATCTTCAAGCCAAATATTTATTCCACTAAATTTACATTTTATGGATCCATTTCTCTAAAACTATGAATGACACTAGCACTTTCATCACTGACACTGCTTTTTATTAGGGTTAGTTCTCACCAGAAGTACAAATCTTAGTAATGCTATTCTAGGATAATGCTGTATCAAATCTAGTATTGCTGAGAGAAGAAACTTGTCAGGTCTCATGAAACAAAGATGTGGCTCGTTCATGGAGTAATAGATGACAGTTATCATGACAAATGGCCAATACTGTAAAATGTCTCATGAATAAGAAATGCTGTGCTCATGTCGGTTCATATTGCTAGTCATTCATAACATAAGCTTTAATCTATCTATACTCTGTCCTTCTTTCGAAAAATATGGTTTAAATGAAGTACCCTCCAGAATTATTGGCACCCTTCATGACAATGAACAAACATTTATATGTATAATGTGTACATCTTCCTCTTCCCGTATATTTATGTGCATATGTTTATTCAAACACACAAAATTATTAATTAGTACATTTTATTCTGCAGAAACGCTGGTTTCAAAATTGTTGGCACCCTTACAATTAATATTTTATGATGCTTGCCTTGGATAGATTAGCAGTATTGGGTTTCTTCCTGTTATGTCATAGAGGGACTTCTCCATGCAGGACATTTTAAGCTCCTTTACATTTTTAGGTTTTTGTATGTGGACTTCCCCATTTCTGCGTTGTTGCCGAAATATGTTTGGCTTATCACGTAACTGAAAAAATGATCTAGTAGAGATGCATCAATACTAAATTTCTCAGTCGGTACCAATAACCGATTATTCAGAATGACATCGGCAGATATGGATGGTTTGGTGGTTTTGTCTTTTATGCCTTCTTTTAAATTAATAATAATCAATTCCACAATTCTGAAAGAAATGCAAATAAAAAACTTTATAATCTCCATTTCAACAAGTTGTTTCACAGTAACTGATCTCATAACCAGAAAACACAAATTGACATTAACATTAACACATTCTGAAGATTAAAGTAAGATTTCCTAACTTACTGAATGTTATTAATTCATATTATCATTGACTGAATTCTAAAAAACCTTCCTGTTAGTCTCACATCCACTCATTGCAAACACAAGCATTTCTACTTCATCACTGAACATCAAACTGGTAATATATAATATAAACTTTTTATATATTAACATTAACTGGATATGAAATAAACAAATATATTTTATATACAAATATTTTTTTCTGTGCATTATATACTTTTTTTGTCAACTCCATCCATCCATCTTCAACCGCTTACTCCTTTTCAGGGTCACGGGGAACCTGGAGCCTATCCCAGGAGGCATCGGGCACAAGGCGGGGTACACCCTGGACAG
>JAFFST010045361.1:2066-15922 GCA_022414735.1 Noturus placidus
CCGCCAACCCTACAATCAGTGGACAACCCGCTCTACCGACTGAGCCACAGCCGCCGTACTACTAAACGTCGGTCGTTGAGTGATTGCAGATTGCGTGTGGGAACGTAAGCCTTCATGAGAGAGTTGAGGTAGGAGGGTGCTGTTCCAGACAAGGTTTTGTAGGTGAGCATCAAGGCCTTGAATTTCATGCGGGCGGCTACAGGAAGCCAGTGTAGGGAGATGAAGAGGGGTGTGACATTGGTTCTCTTGGGCTGGTTGAAGACGCGGCATGCTGCAGCATTCTGAATCATCTGCAGGGGTTTGATGGAGCTTGCCAAGAGGCCCGAGAGTAGTGAGTTGCAGTAGTCCAGTTTTGAGATAACAAGAGCTTGGACTAGTATCTGTGTAGCCTGTTCAGTGAGGTAGGGACGGAGTTTCTTGATGTTGTACAGGATGAATCTACAGGACCGAGCAGTTGTTGAGATGTGGTCTGAAAAGTCGAGCTGTCATCAAGAATCACTCCAAGGTTCCTGGCCGTCCTGGTTTGCTTGAGTGTGGTTGCGCCGAGCTGTACAGTGAGGTTGTGGTTGATTGAGGGACAGGCTGGAATGATGAGAAGCTCAGATTTTGCCAGGTTGAGTTTAAGATGGTGTTCCCTCATCCAGATCGAGATGTCCGACAGGCAAGCAGAGATGTGTGCAGAGACGGATGGATCGTCAGGTTGGAAGGACAAAGAGTTGGGTGTCGTCAGTATAGCAATGATATGAGAAGACATGAGGAGTGGACCCAGAACTGAACCCTGTGGAACGCTAGTTGTGAGTTGCTGAGTTTCAGAAATACCTCCTCTCCATGATACCATGAAGGAGCTGTCAGAGAGATAGGATTCCACCCAGCACAGGACCATTCCAGTGATGCGCAGGCCGGAGAGAGTTGACAGGAGGATCTGAATGTTCACAGTGTCAAAAGCAGCAGAGAGGTCAAGTAGGATGAGGACCTCTCTCTGAGAGGGGAGAGAAGGAAGTCAGTTGGGAGTTACATGGAGGAGGAGCTATTTGATTTGTGTCATTTTCTTTCAGATGCTCTTAGTTTGGCCCTGTTGTTACACAGAGCTTCTGAGAGCCAAGGGCTAGAGGGTGATGTGTGAGCAGGTCTGGAGGTTAGGGGGCAGATGCTGTCGAGAGAAGATGTTAGGGTGGAACATAGCATGTCAGTTGCGGTGTTTAAGTCAAGTGAGGAGAGGTGGCTATCAGAGGGAAGTAAGGTTGTGACAATGGAAGAGAAATTTGAGGGGGAAAGGGAGCGAAGATTGTGACGAAAAGAGAGAGAGGGTTGAGACAGTGAAGGGGGTGATGGGAGTAATAGAGAACTGGATAAATAAATGGTCAAAGGTGTGGAGAGGAGTAATGAAGATTGTGTGTGGTGCAATTACGTGCGAGGAGGAGGGAGAGGTGTTTGCCGGCTTTGTGGGTTGCCGGTGTGGTGAACCACTTGAGGTCAAATGTGAGAAGGAGAACAAGAAAGTCAGCTGCATGTGGCTTGTCTAGATGAATGTTGAAATCACCAAGGACCAGAAGAGGAGTTCCATCATCTGGGTTGGTGGACAGTAGCGTGTCAATCCTACAATCCTTATAAAATTATTTTTAAAAAACAATGTTCTAGGATTTCTATGCGGTCCTCCTGGTACCATCTGGCGGCCCCAGTTTGAGATCCACTGGTGTATGTAATAAATCTACATTTTTGCCAGTGTTTATCTGCTCTGAACTTGCTAGGAGGTATGGTTTGCCTTTAAAAACATACAATTTTATATTACAGGGTAAGGTTTCGAGGTTAAAAAAAATCTTTAAAGATTTATCAAATAAATAAAAAATTAAAACATGCAAATCTCCAAAATGTTTTTTTTCATACATCAAGACAAAGGTGGACCATCTAGGCTTCCCATGGGAAACAGATGCTTCCAAAGTTTTGATGTGCGTCTGTGTGTGTGTGTGTGTGTGTATGTGTGTGTGTGTTTTAGGTGACGATAATTATGGCCGAAAGCTGATCATTTTTAGCAGTTGCTGCATGCCCCCGTCACATCAGCTCAATCACCATCGACTACTGGAGTAAGTATGGTTCGAGTTCAATCGAACCCAATTTAGGTTTTCATTGTAATGCTTCCTTCTCTGTTGAAAAATATGTTGTTGGTTTTTTTTTAAGGTTTAATTTTGGCTGTTTCACAGGTATATGAAGTATACGTTGGACCAGTATGTTGAGAGTGACTACACAGTGGTTTATTTTCATTACGGCTTGCGCAGCATCAACAAACCCTCCCTGAGCTGGCTCCGAAACGCCTACAGGGAATTCGATAGAAAGTGAGTAACTTAAATGCCTTCACCCAGCCGTCTGACTAATTAGTCCTTAGTGGTCTTTCGTCTCCGATGTTACAGTCGACCAGCTTCACAGAGCACGTCTGAGCCCAGAGTTAATCCTTTAGCTTCAATACTGTGGCGAATTGGAGCCAATTTCCGAGCATGGAATAAACTGTGATGTGTGTGTCATAAGAGATTTGGCTAGAAGAGTTGGGATTGGGTATTTCCTTGTCACCTTTTTGTTTTTTATTTCTTTTTGTTGCTCAATGGTTTTTCTTTTTATCATGTGCGTCTATTCCAGATACAAGAAGAATCTTAAAGCCCTTTATGTTGTCCACCCCACAAATTTTATCCGGATTCTCTGGAACGTTTTCAAACCTCTTATAAGGTAGACACAGATCATATTATCCATCAGGCTGTTGTAATTGTATCCTTGGTATTTACGTATCTTTACCTTCTTTCACCTAGCCACAAGTTTGGTAAGAAGTTAACCTATGTGAACTATCTGGCCGAGCTAAGAGAACACGTCAACTACGAGCAGCTCATCATCCCACAAGCTGTATTAAGGTCTGATGCAAAATGTTAATCAGATGTAGATTTATATACATTGTACTTTTGATATGTGAAGGTGCACAATGTTTTGCCTTTTTAAATACCATCATTGTTCAATTCTATTTACTGACAAATAATATGGAATCTACTGTGCAAACGTAGAACACACACAAACACACACACACGCAGCTGAATGATCATTTACATTTCCTCAGCCTAACAAGGAAAAAAGAGAAGAGCCCAGACCTGTCTGCGTAGATTATGAATATTTATACGCTCAGACTCAAAGTAGAGGGTTCCTGCTGTATCTCTCAAACAAAAACAGATATTTAAAAAAACAATAAAACAAAAGCTCCCGTTTGCAAGTTTTAATGATGAATATGGTTGAAGACCCTGGCACAGCAAAAAAGACGCTGGCCTGCCGTGGGTGTCTGTGAGCTCAATGATGTGGAACAGGGTAGATGGTGCTTCCCTCCAAGTGTGTTTATGCTTAGCCAAATATCAAAGTCGTGAAAATTCACTATTCGTTAACTGCTGTGATCAGGCATGATGACGAGCTCCGTGCTGCTCTGAAAGGAGGATCAGCTCTTCCAGTGAAGACTCCGCCCCCTAGACCTCCTCTGCCCACACAGCAGTTTGGCGTGAGCTTGCAGTAGTGAGTAGACTCATCAATGGTTTTTAGTGAACATGACGGTTTTATTGCAGTGATATTAACTGGGTGATTTGGAATTTTAAACAAAAAAGGGGTTACAATTGTTCTTTGAAACCACGTATTGATTATGTTTACACCGAAATATGTTTATTATTATATTTTATTATTTGGCGTGTCTGTGGGTTACAGGCAAACATTATTAAATATTTTCAGCAGTATTAAATTTATATTTTTCAGCATTCGAGAGAGAAACAATGGTGCATTGATTCCTTCTGTGATGTCTCAAACTGTGTCCTACCTCAAACTGAAAGGTAAGATCAGAAAAGAAATAACGGTTGTATTATTGGATACTGGATCTATGATGTTACTGTTTTGACATCTTCATTAACCATCTGTATTCAGACAGCTCTATTTCACACAAACACTACTCAAAAAGAACCCCTTCAAAGACAATTTCAAAACACAAGCCCCTCTCTCTCTCTCTCTCTCTCTCTCTCAAGGCCTAAAAACAGAAGGGATCTTCCGAAGGTCAGTCAGAGTGCAGCTCATCAAGGACATCCAGAAACTCTATAACCAGGGTGAGTGCTCTCTCTCTCGCTCACTCTCTCTCTCTCACAGCCAAGAAGAGGAGATCAATAGGGCTCAGTCTCCTCCGACGGTTTTTGATAGCATCACAGGCAGCCCGTCGCCTGCAGAACTCCCCATTAAGATAGTGTCAGCTTCGACTTTCCACTTCGTTAACTCCTCCAATTACCTTTGGAGAGCTAACACAAAATTCTATCACCCTTCTGAGCTCTGGGGTTTTGATTAGACATCTTGTGTTTATTGAGACACTTTAACTGTGTTTAATACAGAAAGAAGACAATAGTGAGTCGTGTTTTTTTTTTTTTTTTTTTAAACAAACTGCCCAGTTGTTATAAATAGTTAATGATGTTCTGTTTCCTTCCGATGATGTATAAAAGAGTCGAGTCCCAGAGGAGAGCTCAAGCACTATCAGCGGTATCGTTTCTCATGTTTGCACGCACTTGCTCATTCTTATTTGTGCTTTCACTCTGCTGCTGCTGTCTTTTTAAACAGTCCCTTCGTTTAAGCATATTTCTTTACAAAAAAAAATCTTGCTTAGCACAATATTACTGCTTAAATGAGGTGTTTATAACCTGTGGTCCTATTGTAGGACGAGAAGAGAGGAAAGAAATCCATTCTTTATTAGGCCAAACAAAGATGCAGCTGTGCAGAAAGTTTAGTTTGGTTAACTTTCTTCCTTTATTGAATATTGTTATACTGAAATATTTGTGGTTGTGCTCAGGGGTTTTGGTGCTATATTTTTGTATATAGTTTTGGTGTGCTGCACTGATATCTCAGAGGGGACATGGCTAGTGGTGTTAAGGCAGAATAATGACAGATTTTACTGTTTGATCTTAAAAACAAAAGAGCAAGAGCTTCTTTTCTCATGTAAAAGCACAATTAATAAATTACAATATGTTCAGAACTCTGCCACTCGGATCCTGACGGGAACCAGGAAATGTGACCATATTACTCCTGTTTTGAAGTCCTTACACTGGCTCCCGGTCAGGTTCCGTGTTGATTTCAAGATTTCCATGGCTTTGCTCCGCAATACTTATCTGGGTTATTAATCCCTTACACCCCAAATCGCAGACTATGCTCCTCACAGTGTAATCTGTTAACTGTTCCACAAACACACTTGAATTCTATGGGTGACCGGGCTTTCTCTGTCTATGCTCCTTCACTTTGGAACTCTCTTCCTCCTGAACTCAGGGAAGCACAGACTCTTGGCATGTTTAAAACTCTTCTAAAGACACACTTTTTTTTAAACTTGCTTTCGACTGCTAATGTCTTTTTTATAATTGTTTTATTCTTATTTTTACTATTAATATTGTTGTTTTAGTTCTTTTTATCTTTTGTTGTTGTATTTTTCTGTGTATTGTGCTTTTTATGTACAGTGCTTTCAGAAGCAGCTTTTAAAGGCGCTCTATAAAATTATGATGTACCATTTTTCCAGCGATGCTTAATGTCGTATTAATGAGAAATCCAACATTAAAATAGTGGTGACTGCAGACGCTGAAATTTCCCAAATGCCATGCAGCTATACAGCGCAGTTACTCAGAGTTACAGCAGCGATTTCACTATCTATGAGATGAAAAGTGACTGATGGAGCTATTAGCATGAAAGTTGCAGCTTTGGAAGCTGATCTGTTTGAGCTGGACAGACTGAAAGATTAAAGCACTGCTGCATCACTGTCTTTAGCTAGAATGAGTTTTTACTGTATTGAGCCATAGTCTGAAATTTGGGTAAATGTGTATAATAACATTTATACATAACAAAACAAGTATGTGTTTTGACTGTTTATTGACAGAGTTAAACATCTGTGTTTCTTCAGTACATTCAAAGGTATCAACACTCTCGTCAGTGATAATTACAGATGCTGCGGAGAGAAATTAGGTTGAAAACTACTGCATTGTTCTTTAAACAGAATGAGTCTATTGTACGATCACTTATGATTTCTCTCCCTTTTCCTCTCTCTGTTTTGCCTCAGGCAAGCCGGTTAGCTTTGAGCAGTACTCTGATGTTCATGTTCCTGCTGTGATCTTGAAGACGTTTCTCCGGGAGCTGCCTGAGCCTCTACTCACCTTCACGTTATATAACCAGATACAGGATCTTACCAGTGAGTTTTTAAATCCAGGCCTTAATCCAACTCGCTGCACTACATTTTAACTCACAATTAAGAGATGTACTGGAGATATGGGGTAACAAATATAACTAGGTGTGTGTGTGCGACTACAGATCACATGCATGCCACACGGTTACACCTGTTGGATTCAGAATCTGTTTCAGATTGTCTTTTCTAGCGGAAGGATCTGTGTTCAGCGTTGAGTGAAGCTCAGTCTGCTTCAGTTCTCCCAAAGGCTAGTCTATTTATCCAGTATTAATAATTCATTGGTCACTCGGCCATCTAAATAGCAGCTCTGTGGGATGTGACAAAGGCAAGTAAATGGAGTTCAGTGAGATAAGTGTCTTTGTACCCTCTGGAGGTCACGGCAATGGTCTAGTCTCGTTTTACACTGCTAGAAATAACACCGGTGTTTGGGTGTAATGCGAATGGTGAAATTATTTATTGATGTTTCAACGGGAATGTCTGGCTTTTGTAAAATAAGACAGTGTTTTTCACAGAGGTGGAGAGCAGCTTGCGTGTTTCAAGGTGCAAGAAGATTGTGGAGTCGCTTCCAGAGTACAACTTCATCGTGGTCAAGTACCTCATCTGTTTCCTGCATATGGTAAGGCAATAAACGATTCCTTGATGAATTCCCCTGAGATGCGTTTTTTTGAACAGTATAAAAGGAGTTCACGTCTACGCTGGACACTTATCGGCTACTTTTCGGAATATTTCTCCCAAAAAAAGTTTTGTAAATAAAATGGTAGTTTTCTAATGAAAGAATTGAATACGTTGGCAGAATTATATTTTTTGTCTACGACACCGATTTCAAACATTAAATCCTACACCTTCAGATCAAAAGGTTTTTACGATCATGAGAAACATTTCAGTCGAGTGTCTCCAGTGGAATGAAATGTTTCTTCAGGACCACGGTGCAACACAGAATAGTACACAAGACTGCATGAAGTGCAAATACACAACAGTGTGTAATGTAGCAGCAATAAGTGTAGCAGCAATATTGGCTGCAAAAACGAGTTCCATAATATGAAGTGACTCTGCACTGTTACAGTGCACTGTAAAGATCACTGTGTAGGTGTACTGAGTCTTACTGGATTAGGTGTTTGACTAGTCCAGGTGAGCCCTGGGAGGCAGTAGGGTGTTGAGTACTATGCAGATTGAACAACGTTTTCAACGTTTTCCAGGCCAAGGACCCCCAAACTGATGGCGAGATGGTGCGGGGACCCCCTAATTATATATATTGTATGAAATTGTATTCTATCAAACTGGTACCAAAACTTTTGCGACCCCCTGTTGAAGACCTCCGCTGTATAGTAAGTGTGGGAAAAAAACCTTGTGTTCTTGGTCTGTGAAAACAACTAATAGCAGCGAGGAGGTGTATATTAGTTCCTCAAAGACACAGGGTCTCAACATTTGGTCCTAGAGTACACCAGCTCAAGAAGGGTTAATTAGCCCTTCTGAAAATGCTGAAGTGGGTGTGTTTAGAGAAAACACTTCACATGTGTGGGACCGGAATGTACTCCTGAACTATATATATATATATATATATAAAGTTTTTCACACAACCTAATCTTTTCACACAAGTCGTCATCTTTAAATCACTCGAGCAGATTTGTAGTTCACTGAAATCGACATTCTTAATTTCCATATCTTTGTATTCCTGTGAAGCTGCTTGACAACCCACCCCCGTACAGCGAAACAGTAATCTTCTTACAGACATTCCCATGGGCATCGTCACTCACCGTGACATGCAAATGTTTAATCAGAGGGAAGGGAGTATAATTACTTACAACGAACCCCTGCACATCTCAGGACCGTTTAACATGCAATCCACCCAAACCATACAGGTGCTGCAGTTCTCTGAGCTGGTACGAATCCATGGAAACATGTTACACAGTGTAGAGACTGAAGTCTTTTACTGCAAGTACCGCTTTATAGACCAAGTAATAATTATAGTAATCAATTTGTATAGCGCTTTTTACAATGGACATTGTCTCAAAGCAGCTTTACAGAAATATAATTTTTACATTTACAAGCGACTTACAAATGAGCACACTCGTACACCAATGGTAGCAGAGCTGCCATACAAGGTGCTAGCTTGCCATTGGGGGCAACTTAGGGTTCAGTGTCTTGCCCAAGGACACTTCGGCATGGAATCACCCGGGCCGAGATTCAAACCGCCAACCCCACGATTAGTGGACAACCCGCTCTACCGACTGAGCCACAGCCGCCCAAAGTACACAATCCCAAGTCTGTGTGATTTTTCTAATCGGCTGTATGCAGTATGGCATTTCATAATCGCGCACTATTTATCCAACATCTACTGGGATATATTTACCTACGGATCATGCTAATCTACTGTAACGTGCATTAGAGACTAGCATGAAACCTAAATACATTCAAACAGAATTATATAATTTACGCCATTACAAGCTTTGCGTGTTCCATGTGTTTATTTAGTTAGAGACAAGCTGGCCAGCTAACAGTAGTGATTTAGTTTAGAAGTGTCTATCGATTGATTTCAATACTAAGTAAATACAACTAAAATGATTTAAAGTGGTGAAGTGTGTAGTGCATGTACTCCATAAGCAAGACTCTGTTTTTATATACTAGTGCAGGTCATATAATTAGAATATCATCAAAAAGTGAAACCAATATAATGTATACATTCATCACACACAGACTGATATATTTCAAGTGTTCATTACTTTTAATTTTGATGATTATAACTGACAACTAATGAAAACCCCAAAATCAGTATCTCAGAAAATTAGAATATTGTGAAAAGGCTCAATTTTGAAGATGTCTGGTGCCACGCTCTAATCAGCTAATTAACTCAAAACACCTGCAAAGGCTTTAAATGGTCTCTCAGTCTAGTTCTGTAGGCTACACAATCATGGGGAAGACTGCTGACTTGACAGCTGTCCAAAAGACAACCATTGACACCTTGCACAAGGAGGGCAAGGCACAAAAGGTCATTGCTAAAGAGGCTGGCTCTCCACAGAGCTCGGTGTCCAAGCACATTAATAGAGAGGCGAAGGGAAGAAAAAGATGTAGTAAAAAAAAAGTGTACAAGCAATAGGGATAACCGCACCCTGGAGAGGATTGTGAAACAAAACCCATTCAAAAATGTGGGGAAGATTCACAAAGACTGGACTGCAGCTGAAGTCAGAGCTGGTTCTTGACCACCATGCACAGACGTATACAAGACATGGGTTTCAGCTGTCACATTCCTTGTGTCAAGCCACTCTTGAACAAGGCACAGCGTCAGAAGTGTCTCTCCTGAGTGGTCCAAAGTTGTGTTCTCTGATGAAAGTAAATTTTGCATTTCCTTTAGAAATCAAGGTCCCAGAGTCTGGAGGAAGAGAGGAGGTGTTCCACGTTCCACTGAATCCATGTTGCTTGAAGTCCAGTGATGGTTTGGAGTGCCATGTCATCTGCTGGTGTTGGTCCACTGTTTTCTGAGGTCCAAGGTCAACGCAGCCGTCCACCAGGAAGTTTTAGAGCACTTCATGCTTCTTGCTGCTGACCAACTTTATGGACATGCAGAGTTCATTTTCCTACGGGACTTTTTACACCTGCACACAGTGCCAAAGCTACCAGTACCTGGTTTAAGGGCCATAGTATCCCTGTTCTTAATTGGCCAGCAAACTCGCCTGACCTTAACCCTATAGAAAATCTATGGGGTATTGCTAAGAGGAAGATCCAGCAGTGCAGACCCAACAATGTAGAAGAGCTTGAAGGCCACGATCAGAGCAACCTGGGCTCTCATAACACCTGAGCAGTGCCATAGACTGATCGACTCCATGCCACGCCGCATTGCTGCAGTAATACAGGAAAAAGGATCCCCAAATAAGTATTGAGTGCTGTACATGCTCATACTTTTCATCCTCATACTTTTCAGTTGGCCAACATTTCTAAAAATCCTTTTTTTGTATTGGTTTTAAGTAATATTCTGATTTTGGGGTTTTCATTAGTTGTCAGTTCTAATCATCAAAATTAAAAGGAATGAACACTTGAAATATATCAGTCTGTGTGTAATGAATGTATACATTATACTAGTTTCACTTTTTGATGATATTCTAATTTTATGACCTGCACTTGTGTGTGTGTGTGTGTGTGTCACGGTTTGTTCTCTCTCTGCAGGTATCTCAGGAGAGCATCTTTAATAAGATGAGCTCCTCTAACCTGGCGTGTGTGTTCGGGGTGAACCTGGTGTGGCCTCGTCACGGCAGTGTATCTCTGAACGCCATCGCGCCGCTCAACATTTTCACAGAGCTACTCATTGAGCACTACGACGTCATCTTTAGCTCCCACTGCCCTCCACAGCAGGTACTGCCCTGACTGCTCCACACCCTTCTACACAGTGCATCACGCACTACAACAGCTCGCAGCAGGAAGCCGAACATCTAGCCTTGTTGTTATCGCTCGTGCCACCGGAGGCATGAATCTGTGACCTGTCGAGCCATGGGGCAAAAAATGCACACTCTAGGCTTATTGTACTGTGGACTAAAACATTAAGGCTGCACATTGTGTGTGATACTTTAACACAAACACATGGAAGGGTTTCTATTTTTTTTAATGGTGAATGCATTTACATCTGAAGGTCTCACAAGTCAGGTTTAGCAAATGCACAGAGTTATGTCAACACCGATCGTTTTGGATTTTTTTATTAACAAACATGTTAAGACACTCCTAGAGGGACAGCACACGTTGTGTTAATGCCATATTCCTTCTAAATGGCATTAATCATACAGTTCCTCGTTCAAGTATTGATGTGAGGTGTATGCAGCTCAAAATGTCTTTTTTTTTTTTTTTTTACGTACACACGTCTTTAGCCATGAACACAGGCCCATATTGACTGTGTAAACACACAAATCAAAGCAAATTTCCAAATTACAACTGAACTCAAGATTGCCATGGCTACCGTTCACCGGAGGCAGGAGTGATCATCTTGAAGGCGTGAATCGTAACAGCATCGAACTGCGATGAAATAACGCTTCCATTTTTATGCTTCACTGAACTTTTTATTACATTGTACATTCCACTAATGAGTTATGTAGATCTGCTGTGTGACCTGATGCCAGATAATCGCTGTATGACAGCCGGCTGCTCAGTACTGATCTTTATCATTCTCATCCTTCAACATTTAGTTCTTTATTCTAACAACCTCTGCTTATCTAGTACACACACACTCCGGGTAGAAGTGCAACGATGTGTTTATACTGAGGTCAACGATTCTTTAAAACCCTCCTGGAGCACCACACACTTATTTTCAGATATCAGGCAGAATTTGATGCTTAACAAGAAAAAGTGAAGTTTGCCTACATGTAGGATTTTTTACAAGGTTTAGTGCCGTTAGCAGTGGAATTTAATTCAAATGTAGCGTATCTGTGTATATATGTGTCTGGTTTTATACTAAATGAATATACCTGTACTGTTTGATAATGTGAGATGTGTTGAGCGATTTTAATAGATAAGTCAAGAAAATGAGGAATACTTAATAAAGTTTCTGATAATACTCATTTTATTCGAACGTTGTCCAGGTCCAAAGATTTAAGTTTTCCTGCTTTGTGTGTGAACTTGATGAAAAGGACCGGAGTGTCTCAGACACATGCTTTAAAAAATGTGAATGCGTTGTGTACACACACACTTAACAAGACTCTTGTTGAATTTTCTCCAGTGTTTATTATTGATTCAGTTTTCAATAAGAACTTGGTACAAAAAAGTGTGACTACTCATTTACCAACTTCCATCGATCAACTTTGAATGCATCATAAAGAAGAAAAAACTACATTGGCATATGTAAGACAAACACTTTCCTATACATACTATCCACTGGACAGTCCCCTTTCATAACGACAAAGAAATACCACTACTGACAGTCCGAAGACCTCCATCTAACAGTAGCCTTGTTGCCTTTTCCATTTCAGGATTATATTTGCTACTTTTTCCCTCATAGCATACGGACACATCACACATTGCAAGCTAAATGCATAATTGGCAAACAATAAAAAATTGTCGTGTTCTTTTTCTCTTCTCTCTCACGTTCATTGATAAAAGAATATAAAAAAGTTTCATCTTGTTCAACGTAGTGTCGAGTGTATTAAAATAGATCTGTATAAGCACGGCACAGTTTGTCCCGGAGAAGATTCTGGAATATGGGGAGGGTGGACTGCGGAGGAGGTGGGGACATGTCTCGGATGACGCATGAAGGGCAGAAGAACACTCACTTGTATGAACAGAGCTCTGATATGGGCAAGTTTGCTTTTTTTTTTGTCGACTTTCCTGTTTGCAACATGGTTCGATTCTAATCTGTATACTGTAGCGTCTGCAGTTTCCTAGGAGCTAATCCTTTAGGGTCAGGCTGGTCTGTATGACGTGGGTGTTTATTATGGTCCAGTAGGTGATATGCATGTGATTCCTTACATTCGGATCTGGATGGTGCACACTGGTCTGACACGATCGGAAATTTACAATAATAATCTATAGACCATGTCAGGAATCTATGATATGCACTTCAGTAATGTTTCCACATCCATAAATCTCACACCGGTGAAGCCCTTGTGGAATGATAATAGATAATGATATTGGGAAATCTCATGTGTCGAGTTCTTTAGTCTTTTTTAAATCAGTCATGGTTATTTAGGAATCTTTTGATCAGGGTGATTCCAGCAGAGCTGAAAACGCAGTTTGAGACCAAGTGACCTGCACTGTTTTATTTTTCTGTAAATAAAGTCCCCTGCTCCACTGGACTGTGATCAGGCCCAGACCCTGCTGACTTGGGTTGAACGCTGATCAGTAGCGATAGATACGAAGCAAAAGGCAGATCAGCTTTTCCTCTGCACGGGTTGAGAAGCAGCCCTGCCTCACAGGCCAGGTCAGAACTGCGCACCTTGAGAAATCCTTTAAAAGAACAGGAAGACAAACTAGCAAAAAGGTGGCGCAAAAATTGTCCTTTCAAAAAAAAAATAATAAAAAAAATCATTCCAGGTAAATTTTCTTATGTTAATGTGATATATTTAATAAACCCTGGTATTATCTAATCTTGTTCTTGAGGCAGTGTTCATTTAGATCATCTCACAGATTAAGAAAATGAAATAACCAAACAGACACAACTCCAGTCAGCTGTGTCCTTGCACTAATATGTGAAATTGTACATAATATCAATGTGGCGATTAGGAATAAGGCATCGTTAAAGCAAAACCTACAAATACAGACAAGACAGATAATAAAGACAATGGTGAAAGACGGGAAAGCTCCCAGCTTAAAAATGTAAGGTTTTTTCTATTTTTTTTGGCATATCTTGTATACTGGAGAAAGAAAGAAAGGGTTTGACAATGGGTGCACACAAACATTGGAACTTGAATGGCCCTTCCTAATGTCCACTTTTACTGTCAGTGCAACAGAAACAGAAAAACATCAATGAGGCTCGAATTGGAGTAACAATACAGAAGAAAAATCAGAAGGACCTGTTATAACAATACAACATATGTACAACAACCCCCTCTCTCCAATACTTCAATTCACAATTATGAACAGGCATCCGCATGAAAATACTAAATTCTCCACTAGAAATGCTAAATTTTGTAGTCATCTTAAATACTTTGTTCCTTTATCTCAACTCTATTAATAC
>JAFFST010045361.1:19452-50284 GCA_022414735.1 Noturus placidus
GTTCATTGATTTCATAAATGCAACACATTATAGTTTGTTTATACATAGCATAAAGGCAAAAAAAACGTTATATGCAGTGTTATTTCATTTTAAATGTCAAAAGGGTTTTGCGGCTCCCAGTGTTTTCTTTACTGTGGGAAACGGGTCCAAATGGCTCTTTGAGTGGTACAGGTTGCCGACCCCTGTTCTAGACATAAAGCATACCACATCAGTACAACACAGACAAACTGAAGTTATATATGGATTTTATATGGATCATGGTAGAGTAAGAAAACAACCCAAATATCAGTAACGAACAACTGAGTAAGCAAATAAATACTGCTTTACAATATTTTATGACAGTAACAAACTTTTCACATTGCATACACTCACTGACATTTTATTAGGACAACCTGCTCATTCGAGCAATTGTCCAATCAGCCAATCATGCAGCAGCAGATACAGGTCAAGAGCTTCAGGTAATGTTCACCAGATGTCAGAAAGGCATGGTTTTGTGATTTGAGTATTGCTGCGCTCCCGGGATTTTCATGCACAATGGACTCTAGAGTAACTCAAATAGCCACGCTTTACAGCTGCGGCAGAGAGAAAAGCATCTCAGAAAGCACAACAGGGGTGCACGGGCTACAGCAGCACCCGGTTTCATCAGTTTTCACTCCAGGAATCGGAGGTTACAGTTCACTGAAACACGACAGTTTAGAATGGGTAAAACATCGCCTGGTTTCGCATCAACAAACTCGCCATGGTCAAAGTCAATGAGAGCACAGTTCCTCATCATTCTGATGTTAGATGTGAACATTCACTGGAGCTCTTAACCTGCAGCTACATGATTTTATGCACTGCACTGCTGCCACTTGATAGGCTGGATAACCGCATGAATGAGCATGTAGACGTGTTCCCAATGAAGTGGACAGTGAGTGTAGCATTACTGATATTTCTCTCTATGTCAGTATAAAATGAGATGCTTATTAACATTCTGAATGCATTTAAATACTTAACATTTATATGTGATTCAAACTGAAATGCATTTTTTGGACATCTGACTATATGTATAAGGTAGCCCTAATCGACACACTACAGCATTACTTATTTGACACTTTTAGGAACAATAAACAGCCAGTAACAGATCATGACAAAAAGCCTGTGGCCCCGCCTTCTCCACATACAGAATCTCAAGAGTAGCTACATACCTTCCAACACAGATCCTCAGAGTCTGGCGTGTGAATAGGAAGCAGAGAATACGTTAGTAGCTTGCCGAGTGAAAAGACAGGGTTATTCATGGGTTAGATTACAATTATAGCCATGCAACAAAGCTGAGCACACAGAAATAAAGCTTGAGGCACTTCTTTTTATAGCACTGTCGCTGTTTGGTTTTAACAACAGAGCACGTTTGAGCAAGTCCTAGTGGGAGAGTTTCCTGGGTACAGGAGCCTGTTCTCCTGCTCAAAGGATATTTCAGTTGTAAACCTTCAGTGACACTGCGATTAGGTGCAGTTTTAAAGTTAGACCTATCTCATATGGACAGATCTAATATAGAGTATAGATTTGTATGATTATAGTGTATTCTCTTCATACTGTCCATGGCAATGCAAACACCTTCATTCTCTCAATCATTCAAGAAGAGCTTGGTGTTTGATGAAGGTCTTCATAATTAGGGAATCAGTACTTGGGTGTAAAACACAAAAATGAGCAGTGCAACAGGGGGAAATGGTGTGTGTGTGTGTGTGTGTGTGTGTGTAAGAGAGAGAGTGCGTGAGAGACTGCCTTAGGAAACTCAAATCACACACCCATAATACACTGTGATCTGTACTACACTATGGGCTTGATGGAAAGCATGAACAACTCATTTGATATGTGACTGAAATGGCACTGCAGACCTGCACGTACATGTTTTTGAGTCTTTGATATTCATTCTGCATTACACCAGCTCGGATCCTATTTGTCTAGCTTGGTAGCATGTTATTCTCCGTGTGTGCGTGTGTGTGGTAACACAGTGCATGAGCGTGCCTCTTCAAATGTAATTTTGTGAGCTCTGCCCCAGCTGTTGTGTTGATGGGAAGAGAAATGAGTTTTACCTCTGGCTGATAGGAAGAGGGGGTTGTTCGGGTAATTTGTTGCGAGCCTTTTGCGCTGGAAAGCAATGATAGAGAAACATTTTCATGGAGATCATAAAAATAAAATGTATGTAAAATGGCTAATACGGTTAGAGAAAACAAGACCTGTTTGTCACTAGTTAAACGCTCTTGAGGAAAGGACATTTGTGCATTCTACTGTGAACTTTACGAGAAGACATTAGGGTTGTCACGACACCATAAACATATCGTACGATACTGTACCAGCTGAAGTGTCACGACACCACACAATATTGCGTTCATTCATAATTCATATCTACAAAGTGAACTATATGTACAGGAATACATAGATACAGTATAAACGAAAACAAGACAGACCAGATTTTCATCCCAATGCATTATTAATGAGAACGAATAACTGGCTGTTGGAAAAACTCAAGAGCAATCATACAATTTGACCAGCAACTAATTCAATGTGCCACATTTCATCTAAAGTTCCCTAGAGCAATGAAGTCATGGAAATGGAAATTGTCCTCAGAGTACTAAGAATGAACACAATGTTAGGAATAAATAACTGAATTTGGAAATTAACTCACAAACACGGCCAATTTTATAGGGTTCAGGTTCTTTATAATGAAATTCCAAGACTTTCAGGGATTCACTATTTTTTTTGTTTCCGAGGACTATACAAGAGATATTGTCATGTTGTCAGACAATGGAATGTGTATGAAATAGTGATTGAAATACGTCCCGTTAAGAGACTACCTGTTAACCAGCAGTTACTTCCAAGCTGCTGCTAAAGTCCTGATTTATAACTGCGACGTCCACTGACAAAATCACTATACACAAGTTAAAGACAACGCCTGTGCCACATTTACATGTCGAATCGTCAAGCAGGACCTTGTGCTCACGGGACAGTACTGGCCATGCTCTTCTATGGAAAGTAGCGAGTGGGAGGACGAGGAGCGGGAAGAGGAGGAGCGAGAGGAGAAGGAGTGGGAGGATGAGGAGTTTCAGGAGGACGAGCGGGAAGGGAAGGATCGGGAAGGGGAGGAGGAGGAAGAGGATTGGGAGGAGGAGGGGGAAGAGGAGCGGGAGGAGGAGGAGCGGGAAGAGGAGGAGCGGGAAGAGGAGCGAGAGGAGGATTGGGAGGAGGAGCCGGAAGAGGATTGGGAGGAGGAGGAGCCGGAGGAGGATTGGGAGGAGGAGGAGGAGCGGGAAGAAGAGGAGGGGGAAGAGGTATTCAGTGAAAGGATTGGATTCATGTTCTATCAAAAATAAACACTTTATTAAGTTTAGCGATTTGTATTTACTTTTAATTCAAGCGCCGCTAGATATAAAATGGTTATTAAAGGTTGTCCAGTACTTAAATTTTAACAAGCCAAATTCAAGCACCTTGAATGAACCCTGATTTTAGTATTTAGACACAGCGGTTAGAGTAACGTTAGCTCACTTGGTAGCAAACAGGAAATCTATAAGGTAAAGAATTTAGGTTAAATGAAGTGTCACTAACCATTGCGTATTATGTGAAAGCAGGAAGATGTCTCGTTTTAGTGAAAATAGTATTAACTGCCACACATGCACCATCACTGATGGTACTGCCGTATTGATGAATCTTTATTATTGCAATACTACCACAGTACCGGTATACTGCACAACCCTAGACAGAGTGAACTAAAACAAAAAAAAAAAAGAAATATAGCTCGCAGTAAACAGAAGAATGTGGCCTTGAGTCACTGGCTGATGTTAATGCTAACTGCTGTTCTCACTGCCCTACAAGCTTCCATTACTTGTTCACATGTATGCTTGGCTTATGTTTCCTTGTTGTCCATGTTTGAAGTGTCGCTAAAAGCATTTTACCACTACACACAACCTTTTGCTGCCAAAACATTTTTGGTTCAAGTTGTTTTTGTTACCTGCTCGACAACGGTACCAGCAGGAATTAAAGGAATAGAAAAGGGCAGCACTATATACACAATCTGAATACAACACAGGATGATCTGATTTGTTGGAGGCTGTTTTTACAGCTAAAACCAATATTGGCACAAACCCAGTATTAACAAACATGAACAGTGGAAAACCCTTCACATGGTGAAATCTTTACATTTCATATGTACACAGTTCTGAACAGGCTTTCTTTTTCATTTACACATAAATGTATAGCATAAGTTTGGTTAGCACTACAAGACGCCTTATATCTCTGAAGGAAAATAGCCTAGGCACGATAAAAACATAAATTCAAACACATTATTTAAGTGGAATATGTTCATGGTCAACGTTAAGGTGCCAGAGTATGTTATAGGCAGGACTGTTTTGGGGGTCTGTCAGAATTCAGCCACAGTGACACCCACAGGTTTTCCCAGTCATTTGCAGATTGTTTTATCATTATTTAAAAGATCATTCTTAGCTAACCCTAACCATCTCTCAATGATCATGCATGTCCTCTTTGTTATTTCTAAATGTGAAAGTACAAAAAGGTATGTGGTGCATGTGAGTGTGAGAGATACCTCTGGATCAAACAGGCTGTATGCAGGGTTCGCCGTACTTCTTCTCTTCCTCTCCTGTCGTTTGGTCTGGATTTCTGCCATAACAATAAAAACATGCCAGTTAAAGTGGATATACCAGTTACATAGCTTAGCACAGGAATCAAAGAGGATTCTGTGTGCAGCAACTCACCGTCCAAGTGTTCTGTAGTGACGAGGCCGAGTGCTACCATGAACGCAACTTTCTGCAAGGTAGGGAGAGAGGGGGGGCCGTGAGGAACCTAAAAATCGTGCCTCAGAGCTAACAGCATGTCTAAGCCTGAATTATTTCTCTGCATGATGATTTATATCCTACAATATACAGATTTTCAGCTTAGGTGTGTGTATAACTTAGAAGACACACTTCTATATGGCTCCTCGGGACACACTGAGAATCAGATTGTTTTATATGATTTCAGACAAGTATTTCCTGGAGGTATCTACAGTTATTTCTTGACACCCAATATTTCTAGTTGTCTGTCAGTCCTCGTTACAGATATAGTGGACTATACAGAGGGAGCGTACCTCGGGGTCTTCCTCCTTTTGATTGGGCTTGTGTGTGGGGGAGGGGGCAAGCCTGGGCTCCTGAGAGGGGATCTCAGCCTGGGGGCCTAGAGAACACTGAGAGCTGCTAGGGATCTGTGGCTGGATTATAATCACCTAGGAAAACATACAAATTCAATTTGGCGTGCGAACACATTCAGCAACAAGGATGTTTCCGTGACAATAAAATAAGAACAACAATAAGAAATTTGGTGTAACAGAACCGCTTGTGTTGATTTATAGTTAAATAAGATTTTACCTCTATAAATCAACATACATTTCATTCCCGGAATGACTTAAAGCTGTGTGCCGACTTACATGTGGAAAAATCTGTTATTAAGCCTTGCTAATCTTTCCTATATGATCAATGAATGATGTTACTGCCTTGGCTATAAGAGGAGAGAATGTAGCCTATGAGAGTTGAATGTGACCATGGTGGTCATGAGGACCACCACTCTCTCTTAACGACAACGTAATGATCCTCACAAATCTTCCCTGTGTCAGCCACAAGCCATTTCTCATTCCAGCCAAAGATTAATTACTGCTGCAAAACTCGTATGCGGGGATGAGAACCTACTCTGAGACACTTCAGGATTCTAAAAAAATGACTAGTCACGCACAACTGCCCAGGAAGGTTACGTTGCACAAAGAGGGAATGATTTCCCAAAGGCATTACAGTGTAAAGCTCATCAAAGTGTTAGAAATAATTTCAATTCACACTGCAACATTCTACCTTTTAATACTGTTTGTGCAATGCTGCATTTCTAAAGCGTAGTAATTGGGTGTACTCTGTATGGCTCAGCAGTATGATTAGATGATGTATCTGTCTTGGTCTTGTCAGATGTCCGCTCTGTTATACCACTGACTGACTGATTACAGGAACAAGTATAACTTTATAAACATTGTCTAATTTAAAGAAGTGATTTCAAATGTTGAAGAAAAATAAGTATAAATAAACATACAATGTAAAGCTGTTTTAAGAGGCTGTTTATATGCTGCACCGAATATACTGATGCATAAACATACGATTTGAAACTACTCTTCATGCTCTGTTTCCTAGTCATTTGAAAGCAAGAACGATTCAGCATTTTGGATTAAATGTCCGATAGCTTTCATCGGCGCTGTAACTATGCTGACAGCTGATCAGGCTACTGTCTGACCTTGCTGTCTGGGCTGAAGATCAGTGGTTGCACTTTCACTGCCTCGCTCATAGCTGCCACTGCGTTGGCTGCTGGTGAGGTGGAGGAAATGATGGCGTATGCGACTCCAGGGCTGGATGTGGCTGTGGAGACACTGGGCAGGGGCAGGGGAGGTGGCGTGATCTCGCTCTGGCCGCTGGACATCCTCTCTGGGCTGAAGGGACGAAGTCCCTGGCTTTTGGTGCCGAGTACAGCAGTGCCACGTGCCAGGCTCAGTGGCTGGCTGGACTGCTGCTCCTGGCACGGGCTGTGGGGAAGGCTGTCCAGGATCAGAGTCTTTGCCCTAACCTGTGTTCGGCAGGGATTGAAGAGTTATTCACGGTCTAGTTTGAAATGTTCACGTGTTTATCATACCAAGCAAATTTATTTACAGTAGTGGGACAACAACGACGTAGGCAAAGAGAATGTATTACCCATATGATGTATTGATATAGATCAGCAACACGATGTTAAAATAAAATTCAAACAGATTTTAAGGAATGTCTACAGAAAATGTGTTCACTTCCAAGCAACAGTTCAGTCAAGGAATAAACCTAGTTTGTATATTCTGTGTAAACAGACTGTAAATAACTCCTTAAATAGTTTCATTTATCAGATTGTACTTATCGTCCAGTGTCGATTAGACCCGGTGTGAATTCATGGTTCAGCAGTATGGCTTTATCTTGGGCCTGTGCTGCCCCCCTGTGGTCTTCCTGCTACATGCACAAACGAGCTTCATTTGTGCCCTTATCAAACATCATTATCTACATTGATCCATTAAGAAGACCAATGGAAACAAATGAGCTCAACTTGAGCAGGGATTAATTGTGTCCAAAGTCTGAATATAAGGTTGAGCACTGCTTGGAGGCTTAGTCTTAAAGATTTATTAGCCACGTGATTTATCGGATAATCTCCGACATTTTGTCCTGTACTTTAATGGACACTGATCTCTATTTGGGGAGCGTTATACGCCACGGCTGAGCTCATGTGACTGTTTATCAGTGTTAGATATTGCTTTTCATGTTCTCCTCTACATACAACAGTTTATTCTGACAGTGTTCACATGTGGTATAAATCTACTGCTGAAATACAGATCATTAGATCTTTTCAAATCAGATTTCAGCATGTGGCCCCAGACTGACTACATACCTTGAAACTTAAGCATGTGACTGTAATAAGGACGGGTCAGGTCTGAGCTCATGTTTCACTGTGCATACACAGATCACCACTGGCTTCACTCCCGCACACACACATGTCTCAGCACAGAAGTGCCAGTAATAGCTTGTCACTTACAAACACAAATATGATTTGATTAGAGCGCTCTACAGAAATAACAAATCAGTTATTTTCTTTATTATTTTATTTCTATAGAAAAACATTGACTTTTTTTTATAAACACTTACTGCTTTTAGAAACCCATTATTTATATCCATTATAAATAAATCAATCATAAATCATAAAAAACAAAATTCTCTTCAAATACTACATTTCCTAAACTTGTAGCATACTTATTTTTGTTAACTTTTTTTTCTTATTGTATACAAACTTCCTAATAAAAAACTGTAAATCTCTTGTTTTTTTCTTTGAATAAATCTCAAATATTTTCTATTGTAAAATGAATGTAAAAATCTAGTTAAATATCAGCAACATTACTGTAGGTACATTATTTATTTATTTTTTAATGAAGTTTGTGGAAAGATTCTCCTATAGGCATGTGAGTTTCAATTAAAATGTTCAATGAATAATACATTGAAATGTCGTTATTATAACATATTACATTGTGGCCATCGATTTTGAATCACAGTGCATTTAAGAATCAATATTTTATTTGACCCAACCCTACCATTAAAGCAGACGGATCAAATGATCAGGTCAAAACTCTAATCAAAGCCACAACAAGTCCAGCTCGAGCGATATGGTTTATAATGCGGACACCAAGGCTGTGAGCGGATCTGAAAATGAACGTTACAGGAACACACAGGCGCTTGTGGTACAGAATGTCACTTTAGTTTGTCAAATTTTCACGTGTAGTTTATGAAGTGGTCATTTTAAAACTAAGTGTAATTACAGCAACCCCTCCGGAGATTTGGCTAAGGCTGAGCTTGCGTTATGATTTTTGGAGTAGTATGTCAGGCATTGGATGCAGTTTGTTTTTATGGGACAGCTGAGACCTGAGGAAGAATAGGATTGTGTTATTTTCTACACGAGTGTGTGTGTGTGTGTGTGTGTGTGTGTGTGTTACCTGAGGTAGCACAGTGGACGACGGCCCTGCCAGCCGATGCAGAGAGCTGACCTGAGGCACCTTGATGGGCACTGCTGTGAGTGTTCCCAGCATCTATGATGGAGGAGAGATGTGCGGTGTTAAGACTTTCTGTAGATTCTTAAAAACAAGCTGTATGGTGCGTGGAATACTCATGTTAAAGGTTGACAGGAAGTGACGGACCATCGTAAACATATTTTTCTATTTCGTTCTGAAGAAACTGTCATGACTGCTCTATCAAAATTCATTTCGCACACCAAGTACAGCCTCAGAATCGCATTCCCTTCATTTGTGTTCAATTTGCTTGTCATGCGCCTCCAGAGAGGTTGGGGGACCGGGTCAATGCTAATAAGTAAGCGAGTATGAGCAGGAAACATTAATGCATTCTTTAAACTCTCTGCCATGAAGGATGCTCAAAACCAAACGCCCACTTGTGTTCCTTGCTTCAGGAAGTGCTCTCCCCAGAGAAACTCTACTGAAGTGAATGTGGCACACGACGACACAGGAAACAGACTCGAGTTCATTATTCTGCTGTATTCAAAAGACGGTACACAGTGGCCCAACACTCAAGGACTTGGCTATTCATAGAAAATCTGGAGGGTTTTTTTTCCTTTCTTTTGCTGATTATGGATTTTAATTACATTTTGAAGTATGTAACAGAGTATAGGTTTGTGCTGAATGAAAAGTACACTGGTTATGTTTGGGTGGTTTTTTTTTTGTTTTTTGTTTTTTTTTTTACAGATTTTATGATTCCATTGCTAAAACGACGAGGAATTTAAGACTTTCTGTAAAATTTGGTGAAGTTGTTCTCACATTCTCAAAACTTTTATTGTCAATAAAATAAAACTGCTCAGAGGATCTATGTTGCAACTCAGGAAACTACAGGGGAAAGGGGGGGAGGAGATGACATGAACCACCATCCATCGAGTCAGGACAAGGAATAATCTCTACCTGCCTGTCAAGCGTACTGCTTGTCAATTTAGAAAGTTTGTGTTCCAGCCCAGGCAATACTGAAGTAATGGATTGTATTTGTTTGTAGTCTGAAAATAACCAGCTTCAGCTTGTGTATGCTTCAGACACTTCATCTGTGGCAGATAAAGCATCTTATATCGTTTATACGCTTTTCTGACTACAACCTTCAAGAGCTTGACGGTGGCAATCTGAATGGCTCTCCACACTTCAATGTGTCAGTTCCCAGTGGGAAAACAATCTTTTAGCAAAATCCTTCACGTTTCTCATCACATTAGAACACCAAACAGGCATAAAAACTAAATATCATAGTTGGATGTCCCAGCACAGGAGAAAAGTACAAATACAACCAACACTCAATGGTGAGTTTTCAGAGTGTCCTTTTAGGAAATGACAGGTTTGTGAATCACTCAACTGGACTGCCATGACATTTCCACTAAAGATTATCTGTACTGCATTCTCAAACAATGTTTCATGCATTTTAAACATTGAAACCTTATACGTTTCAGCATGTGAAAGATTTCATTAGTGCTGACACGGCATTCTCTCACAAGAGATTTCCCTTGCCTGGTGACTAATGATCTTCAGTGAGGGAAATGAGATTGTACACTGCAGTGTGGCAGAGAGAGGAGGGGGGAGGTCACACAAGCAGCCCCCAATCTTAAACTAATAATTACTTCCTTTTTTTATTATTTATTAATACACAATGGTGTATTGATGAATTATATCGCTATATTTCAAAAGTTGTCACCTTACATAATTTTAGGACTGAGGCTAAAAATACTGCAGTCCATTCTCTTTCACAGGTACACAACATATGGATTTTTTTATTTTCTTATTTGAAGCAAACGTTCCAACATGTTTGCCTCCGTGTGTTATAGCGATATAGATTCAGAAGGATAAAAAAATGTACTATGTAAAAATGGTACAAACATTTTGTTTATGAGCTTTTGCTTACAGGGAATGCACTTCAGAACATGGTGGCATGGCATGTTCTGTTCAGAAACAGCATCACAGTTCAGCAGTAAAGCTTTCTCCGTGTTTGTGTTATTACCTTTCCTCCGCTGCCAGTTTAAACAATGCTGGTGGACAAGAGCTGATTAGCAGATTAGTGGAGACAACAAACTGCCAGTGCGAGCTGTGAAACATGACACTGCAGTGGGTCTTAAGATGCAGAGGCGAGCCAGTAGACACCGTGCAAACACACATTCACAAACAGAGATGCAAGAGGAACGGCAGACGTGAGGTGCAGAAGCCTCTCTTTCAGAAATGGATTCATTTAGTTTTTAGCAGTTCCAATGTATCTGAAGGAAAGTACTGTAATCTTATCAGCACAACTGCACATTCAGTGGTAACATTTGGTTATGGAGTCGTTCAGCTAGCTAGTTTCTTTTGTAAATAAAAAAAAATGACAAAGACCTTGTGAGCATCTGAAACTACATGCACAGTTCGGTTTGTTGGCATGTGTATATGGATGGCTTTTTGACAGGGGCATCACAATGAGATATTAGGAAGAGAATTATGGTTGACCAGTAAATCTGCCCTTCAAGGTCAGCCTTTCATGCGCAGGGTAGAAATACTCCTTTCACAGCTCAGCACACTTACTACACTCTCACTCATACTGATCATTTACTTCCAAACCTAATCTATTGTGTTAAAACCGGACATTTGAATTGGGCCCAGTTGCTTTCTGAATTTTCCTGCAGTGCACTCTGTGATTACTGATTCTTAGGTTCTTTTGAACAACCTACATTTGGAAATGGATGATGAATATTCAGCATTGCAGCCCCCCACCCCCCACCCCACCAAATCTCTCTCAAGATTGCAGCTTTGCTTAAAATGGTTGGCAAGACTCCTGTTCGGTTTGAAGCACAGAGGGCCTTGCACTTTCTGTTTGTGTCCTCAACAAAGAGAACAAATCAGAAAAGTTGTAGCTTCCCTCCTTTTAAAAACATAATCATTCACTCTCCTGCTGTAAAAATCCCTTCCTTCCATTGTGCCAGAGAAAGCCTAGAGAAAGTGGGGGGAGGGGGGGTTAAAGGCCCGTTCCCATGGTAACGGCTGGGATGAAAATTCTCCCTTGGTGAGGGTATTCATTTCCGCAACTGCTGCCCCCCTGCTCCCCAAAACCTAAGCATCCTTTTCTTAGGCCTCCTCTTGAGTAAGAATATTATAACCTTGAAGTTGCTCTATTCTCTATTCCTGTATTTTCTTTACTAGTAATGAGTAAAAAGCAGTGGGGCTACTGAAGCAGTCCTGCGAGCAACCCCCCAGTTCCCCTCTCTAAACTGTCTATGTGTGTAGATGATTGTGTTTGCTAGCCAGACAGGGGATAAAATATAAGTCTCGATCTGTTCTATGCAGGTATGTGGTATTTTTGTGAAACCAGCTCGGAGTCCTGACAAGTTTGTCCACTGGATTGCTATTTCGAAGAAGAGAGATAAAGAAAGGAAAAAAATTGGTTAAAAAGGAGAGTTTAAGTGTTTCTTTCAGCTCTCCCTGTCCCTGGTCTCCTCCTTCTTGGCTGTCAAGAGGGTAAAAAGAGAAACGTTTAGCCTTGTTTTTTCCTCTTCTGTGCTGAATTGAGAAACCTTTTCAGTAGGCATGCATTAGGCGTTCAGACGCTGACATTTTAGTCTGGCCTTCAGTGTTTTCTCACTTTTTTCTTGCCCAAAATACACTGCATAGCTTTAGCCTTTCCTGGTGTAGGATGCTCTTCAAATATTCCAACCCAGAGAATCAGAGATGTGCATGGCCATTATTTTTTAGGTTAGATACAGTTTTAAAAGCATTCGCTTTGTGTAGTCTGCTGTTTATACACACCATGTCAGGCAGCAGCTCAATCTTACATTGTATAATTACACAACTGGGTCAGCTAAGGATGATGAGAGTTATGATAAAAAAAAATATTGAGATTGAACCAGTGGTTTGCTTCGACTGAAAATGAGAATGAAATGAAACTCCAAGTCAAGGACACCTGTTTGTCTCCTGTATCTCTGCCATGTCGTCTCATGTTTTCATCACAAGCTCAGAGAAATATGGACGCAGCAGGGAATCAGAAAGGAGACGAAATTGGAGAGTGAGTGAGAGGGATCAGAGTGCGCACTTTAACAGACACATTTCACTTGTAACCAGGCATTCTCTCATTTCACTTTCGGGATGAAAGGCTCTCTCGACACAGATCCACTACTATCGCTACCCCACTACAAACCTATTGTTCTGATTTCAGTGGGATCGTTTTAAAGGAATGAAGTGGTGGGCTGATATTTAAAAAAAATCTTTAGTTCTTAATGTGCGGAATGCAACCTGGAAGAAAAAAAAAAAAAAAAAAGACAAATCCAAACAAAACACAAGACTACTCACAAATGAGCCAAATGAAGGTACTAACAATCTGAGCATAGTGTAAACAACCTCCTTTAGAGCATTAGCATGAAATGAAATAATGCTAGCATCCCAAGTTCTGCTAGATCGCTTGGGCCAATTTTTTGTTTTGCATGTGCTGTGAAAAACACCAAAATACACAGCAAGCTAAAGTGTAAAATACATCATCTGAGAATCTCAGTCAGTTAAATCATCTCTCATTCCTACAGGGTTCTATACGTGAACTAACTTTTTCAGCATTACGAAGACAAATAAATATCCAGCTATCTTCACTCAGAAGCAGTTTAGTGATGCTGCTACTAGATCTTGTTGTGTACAATGGCACTGATGGCCACTTGGGGGAGATGTGAACGACCAAAACACAATTCTCCACTAATGCCTGCATGCTTACACCCTCCCTATCTTTAGAAGGTGTGTAATCACATTGAAGGATGGAAGTTGCCTTAACTGGAGTCAGGACACAGTGTACAGCCTGCTTTTCTGATTAAATGATTCATTCCATGTACCCTTAACAAAGAGATGTGGGAAGTGACTATGCTCACATAAAATGCACTAAAGGAAGTGAAAAATTAATCTCGATTATAGCTCATGGCTGAAGGCTGAGCATCATCACAATGCAGCATAGTCATCTTCTAAAACTAAGCATAGCGGACCATCACAGAGCGTGTAAGTCTTCTGTGCCCATGTAATCGCTGGACTATTCCATTAGTACCAGCTGTGCCACTTATATATGGGAGAACATTAAGTAGTGACTGTTGGAGCGAGTGCCTACTAGTGGGGCAAACAGGCACATGCATGGGCATAGTGCCCATCTCTTTCAGTTACTGCAAGGCCAGCAGTTTGAAGTGGCATCCCAAGGAGCCTTTATCCATCGCTGCCTGCTTGGTAACTCCTGTAGGAAATCTCAGGTACCACTGCCTCCCAGCTGTGTTTACAAATACTCACAGTGACCAGAGAAATCACATGGAAGCCTGCTGAATATGCATGTGTACATAAATGCGCACATGTATGTAGATGCAGAAGAGGGACTAACTGAGCAGCAGTATGGTACTTTAACTGTCAGTGTAATGAAAACTATTCGGTGAAGTGCAGGAAAGGCAGTGCCAATGGCACCCAATTTAAACGCCATGTGTCGAGCTCGTGTGTGTCACTCTGACGGGGCTGGCCTACACTAGGCTTGCATTAGCATTCAACTTCTAAACCTTTTCCGTATACATTGAGAATTTTTACTATCAACTGCTGTTACCTGTTTGGCTCTACAGGAATCCACTGTACTACAAGCTTTATTCTGAATCCAAGCATCACCAGTACGTCAGTCTGTTCAGAAGCGTAACCTATCTCACCACAGCTGTGCTGACAGGACACAGATTTAGCTTAACTCGACACCTCACAATGAGTGCCTCATGGATCTTTGAAAATTTATGGGTGCATGTTTCTGCAATTCAGTGGAGTTTTTTTGCTACCCTCCATTTAATAATTACATTTGTAGATTTGTAGCCTGTTATTTCTCTTATTACATCTTTAGATCATTTCTGACGCCTTCTCTTAAAATGTGAGAAACACGTGCAAGCAGCCATCGAACGCAGAACTGTAAACGTTCCTCTTGCCTCCTGATTTAGAAGAGAACATGGCTCTCAGTCAGTCCTTTCTGTAGCATCTAGTTAAGAAATACGTAGCAGACATCACAGCACGCAGTTTTAGCTTCACGTTAAGTCTTGTTGTACTCTTAATTGACAGCATCCCTTCTATATTACCAATTTTCTAAATCTACATACAGGCCCTAGACTTAAGGTCGTCTGATGGGCTTACTTTGACCTGTTTCTCTGTGTCAGTTAAAGCAAAAACGAGGCCCCAACACAATGGATCAACCTACCAGGCCTAAAATATGCATCTTGTCTTACTTCAAAATCTTTAAGTCAAAACATCTAAAATATATATTTTCACTTATTGTAGCTGTGAAATGTTGGAATGGTGTCTAGTTATATTTAAATGTTTGTGACCTGCTACCATTATTACTCTTACCCCGTGGCTATTTTATTCCCAATTCTAGGTCAAGAGCTTTGAACTAATAGCGGCAACGCTGGACTCTAAATTATTTGTCACCATGTTTTGTAGTGTAATACAGTAATATTTCATGTAAACAACTAAACAAATCACCATAGCCAACGTTATTCTGCTCATCTTGTCACAGTGTAAAACTTCTATTTATACAACAGTTCGTTCAGACGAATTGGTTGAAAAGTGTTCTAGCTATGTGTTATCCCCCCCATCCCCATCGGATCTGTATTATTGCACTGACTACAGGTTGCTAAGCAACATCAAGGTCACACTATTCCAAGCTGTATTGAAGTGCTAACCTTTAACAAATTCAAAATGTTATTTTTTATAATTTTTATTTATATATATATATATATATATATATATATATATTCCTCAGCATGTTTATTCATTGACAGTTTAAAGTCTTAAACATGTGTCTATTATTTATGAACTATTCCCAACGATTAATTAATTTTCCAGTGATCTTCCATGGTAATGTAGGAAATCCACCGGTATTGTACTACTTAATTTGGTATCTGCATCAAAGCAAATATTTACCACTTAGCTATTAATGCAAAATTTGCCCATCTGTGTAGTAGCGATATCATCTAAAGAACAAATTCCCTATAATTTGAAGGAACATATTCAGACTGTTGTCAGTGGTATGCATAATGATCAGATCATATGTCATATAATTTGTTGTAATGCAATTGCGTCATACCTTTGGTTTGAAATTACATTTCAGATCTTCTTTATCATCATTCACGTCCATCAAAAGTTAAAACATCCATCAATAGTTCAAAGAGAAACACATTAAAAATACAGATTAAAACACATTCCTGACTATATTTGAATTGAACTCTGAGTATGTTTACAGTCTGCTATTTTGGCAGATGTCGCTGTGCGTGCTCTTGTTTCAGTGCTGACCTGAATCAGCCTGCTGTCACCACAAAGCAGCTCATGAGTCCCATACGAATTCCCCAAAACACTTGTGCACAGAAACAATGCTCCTAATGTGTGCATCCACTCCATCAACTTGCAACTCATTATTGATCTCCAAATTAAAAGCCAGGTGGCCTGGACTCAAACCATCACCCATCACCACTCCCAACAAAAATGGTCTGGAATTGGCTTGGATTCCTAAAATGTGTGTTTTTGTCATTTGAGGTGAAATTGCACTAGCTTTTTACCCAGGTTTACTAACTAGCTTTGAGCCCTGGCAACTGGGAAAACTTAAAAGCTGCAATGTGCTTGCTCACTAAATACCACAACCACAAAGAACAGTAAAACCATCATGCTTCCTGACCCCTCTCCCTGTGCACTTCCAGTCAATCTGACAGATCTGAGGGGGAAGGGAAGGCCAGGAGACTTGAGCAGGGAGAAGTAGAGGAACAGGGTAGAGGACGGGTGATTATTCAGACGAATTCCCCCCAGGAAGGAAGTTATGCTCTGAGGAAACACCGATCTAAATGGGCATCTCTGCTGGATACTTGAAAATAAGTATAAATCTGCAGGCATTTTGACCAGGTCTATAGGCTAAACATTTTTTTTTAAAGATATTTCTAACCCATCATAGATCTGCCATCTGTTACTACTCCCTTTGGTAGGATTTACTGTAATGGTATGGTGTCTTGAGGTTGACGGAGTTTTCCTTAAGAGCTAAAATGTGATTTTAAGATCTTGTGATCTTTTTACTTACACATCTGCATGTGACATGAGCACGAGGCTTCTGTAGATGTCTTGAAATAGCGTCGCAGTGTGAGGTGCAATTCTTCTAAGGTGTGGTTTCGGTCTTGCTGTGGTTGAGTGCAGTTTTAAACTGTGCATATAAAACACTTACTCTTTAAAGGACTAGAGACGAGACAGCTCCTAGTATTTCCAAAATCAATTGACAGACTATCCCTGCACGTTCCTACAGTCTAAGGGCAGTGCTATGGAAGTAAAAGCCAGCTATATAATTGATGAAGTTACAATCCATGAATATAATCAATGGTGTTTTGTTGTGGCTGTGGGGGCTAGGCTAAATGGAAGTTTTGTTTTCTATTGGCTCATTTATATCCCAGGTTATTGCATGTTTATATATCATTAGAATAATTGCTATGAGCTTGAGATTCACCGTGGAAAAAATGCACTCCCCCTGCTGAGTTTTGGATCGTCCCAAGGTTTCTTCCTCCATAGCTTCCTTTAAAAAAAGTTCTCTCTTTCTCCTTGGTTTGCTTATTCTACTGTATTCTCTTCTGGGCCCAGTTTCCAAAATTTACTGTAAAGTGAAGGTCATCGTACATTGCAGAGAGTGTTTTCAATGTGAGACTACCTTCAGCGTTTTGAGAATCTGTCCTGTCTCAATCCACTTTGTAGTGGCATTGTTTAGTTAAAAAAATAAAATAAAATAAATAAATAAAATGACCTTGGAGATGCAAAAAGCTAATAGTGAGTATATGCCTGCTGTTTAACAGCACAAAAAGTACACAGGAATATAGGACACCATAATGCTTGTGATATTTCTCATAACTTGGCAACAAACGCTTGCAGAGAGTTGGCTAGATTACTAAGAGGATGATGGTTGTGAATCAGCATCGGGTATTGGCCGATACACAGACCTCAGATATCAACAGCATACAAAGGCATTTTTATGTTTAGAAGTTAACAGAGAATGTTGGAATATAGGTAGAGTTTTATTCATACTCCAACCTCATCCAATTTCACATACCTCTACAGTTTGATGAAGATTTCATGTCCTGAAATAAGCTGTTCACTGTTAAAAACATTTGGCTTTGTAGTTGGGAGTCAGTGTTAGACCTTTCCATCACCTACGTTACATCACCCAAGTTGTACTTCCTCATAATGTAACTATGAAATCTTCTGTAACTTTTGAAGCACCCATGTGTGTTGTGTGTCGGGAGGTTTACCTGTGAGTGGCACAGCTCCCCAGGTCTGTGCGCTCGGTTGGCCGTTTGCAGGTTGATGGGGGACGTCTGCAGCGCGTCAGAGTTCGCCGCCTTTTGTCCGTTAATATGTGCGGTCACCATGGAAACAGGTGCCTTGGCTGGCACCACAGAGATGGCGATGCTCTGGCTGGGAGTCTTGATGAGGGAGAGCGGCGTCTTGGCCGGCGTCCCCACAGGACAACTTCTTACAGCTAGCTTCTGTCACACACAAAAAGAGGGGGAGAGTGAGAAAGGTTGTGGAAGAAAGGAAAAAGTAATACCCTTGAGACCCATATCTGCAGCACAACCAAAGGTACATTCAGGAGACTGTGTCTCCAATCTGCAGAGAAGCAGAAAGCCACCAAAACACTATAGAGTTAATCTACTGTTCTACTTCTTAGTGCATCATCAGCTTATGTTCTTCCGAAAGCTTACATCCACAGCAGCCTTTACACAGCAGTTTTGGGAGTTTACAAAAGTGTATTTGCAAAACTGGACCATTCAAGTTTCACAAACAGGAATGAAGAAACAAACCATATAGCACATTCAGCAAAACCACGTCATGTTTCTAATTTGAACACGTATGAGGAGTTTGAAAGTATCGCATGAAATGCTCGAGTGAAATCTAATCGTTATGGGAATTTAGGACTTCAAACATTTCAAATTGAAATTCTGGCCCATTTTCTTTGTTTACTCGTTCATTCAGCCACTTTCCTCTGCCTGTTCTGTAAAACAGAAAATTAAATAGCGCATTTGCCCTTTGCTCTGTCCTTGAAAAAGAAAACCAGCATAAACTACATGTGTAGTCTATTGCTTCCCTGAAAGCTTACTTGTCTCACAAGCTACAGATCTGTCCTAATCGTGTCCTTCTCTCCTCCGTATCTCTTTCTTGCTCGCTCAGTCTTTCACTCCACCCACTACTCTAAAGGAACAAAACAAAAAAAACAATCCAAAGCAGAGATAAGTACAGTTCACACTCCCACCACTGAAAGAGGAGGCACGCTAAATATTTTATATTCCATTCCACTGCCCATGTCTTTCTCTCTTTGCCTTTTATCGTTTTCTATGAACTGTGTGCACAGGGGAGGGGGAGAGAGAGGGGGCTTTCATATTTAAGCCATTCCAACACGGGAGGCCATTTCACTCACTGGTTGAATACTACTCACCGACTGAGTTACAAATATAAAAGAGTTTCAATAATGACGAGGAAGTTACGTTAGGTGTAATGATATTCCATGGTACATGCACAATCCAATAGACTTCATTTTATTTTAAATGTGTCGCTCCTTTAAAGCTGCATCACATTTCTCATGCACTGTTCTGCACCATTTTACATCAGGCTCTGAAGCTGGGCTGGGAAAATACTCTGTTTGCATTGAAGCAGAGCAAAAATAAATAAACAAATAGACCAAATTGATTAGATTCAGCTTGCATTTTCTAGGCTTTTTTTTTCTTGCAGTGTCCGTGCAGCAGGGAGGCAATGCTCAATGCCTTCACAGCTTGGTGGACTCACAATTACCTAGGCTGAGTGCAGAGGGTCTTGTACACACACACACACACACACACACACACACACACACACACACACTCTGACAGCCCCATTCAGTGAAAGAAAATAGCAGAATGTTTGAGATTCATTTAGAAGCCTCTGCTTTCCACCTTGCATGCCTAATCAGGAAAGCAGCTTCTATTGTGTCTTATAGAGGGGGATCAGGCAGTCAGGGTGGCCCGGTGTGCTCTGAATTTATGGGATCATGGAACTCAGGCTGTAGAAAAGGGATGTGGGTGGGGGATGATAAGATCCTGGAGGTGATGAGGGAAAGTGGTCGTGGTAGTAATGGTACTGGGGGTATTATATGGAGCAGAACAGACCATCAGATCTCAGAGGAAACTAAATTCTTGCTTTATACCAGAATCCACACTAATCAGCATGACCTATAAGAAAAAAAAATTAAAGTAACCCACCAGGATGCTTTCCTTTCCCTCTCCTCTTTTCTCAGCTCATTGTACCTGTCGTTCTGGCAGTCACTTTATCACGCCGTTTAAAAGAGGCTAGAAAAATAAATGCTAAATGTAATGAAAGCATTGTGTTCATGGCACATTTCTTACAGTCACAGACGAAACCTGTTTGTTATGGTCCTAAATGTGTGTAATGCTATTTTGAACTGCTTATGTGGGGGTTTTTTTGCATCCATTACCTGATTTGTGCAGATCAACAACCACCTGTCTCTTTGCTGCTGACGATTCTTTGGTTTTTCCATATATTAATATATTGTGTTAAAAGGATTGTGGATTCGATCAAAAGAACAAGGACTGAGAGAGAGTGAAAACTTATATATGAAAAGTATTTATATTTGAGATATTCATGCACAAGAAGAATATTTCTGCTCTATCCAGCCATCTCTGATTCTAGAAACTATTCATGCAGAAATGGTGAACTCTTGACAGACATGAGCAGCATTTTCATGCTTCTCTGTAATACAGTCCCCAGCTGTGAGCTTGATTTACCTCTCCACCTCTTAAGCCCAGTTCACGCTACAAGATTTTAAGCCCGGTTTGCAAGTCGCCGAGCTCGCAGAAAAAAAAACCCTTCGATCGAGCGCCGATCGGCAGTCGATAGTCATGTGTGAACGACAGATCGTCGACACCAGACAGATATTTGGCATGCTAAATATCTGGAGCTGTCGGGCGACTCCACATCCCATGGTGTAAAAAGTGTCGTCACTGGAAGTGATTGCTACGATGTGCTACAACCAAAGAGAGAGAACGGCATGGCGTGGTGAGATCACCGTGAGGAAGGGAAAACCGCGAAACCTATGGCAGAAGTATAAAGGGGAGAAGCTGTACAAGTTTATCATTTTCCTTTTTGAGGTTTCTTCAAGACAAAATTATCACACAAACATCCCGCACCGCTCATTTCTGTCCTACATCCATCTTCCAAATAAACAACTCCTGTTTCACGAGCGGTTTTCGCGTCATATATCCGTGTCAGTTCTTACTTGTGTTTTGGTGACAACACGTAGTTTGGACAAAAGATAGAGTCGTCAGGTCGTGTTTTATGTCGCCGCGCAATCACGGAGTGTGACATCACAACGACTTGCGAGACAGCGATTCGTGTAGTCTGAACAGCACTATGAATAAAGATAGAAGGAAGAAAACGTTTTGACTAGGGTCTATTAACAACGGTAAATGTCCCAGCTTGTCCTATAAGCACACAAAAGCCTGCTGTATGTTGAGTTACGGTGTGAATGAAAGGCTCGTTTGCTTTATTAATGCCCTCACAATGTGTGTGGTAGTTACCATTGTTTCAGGGAATCGATGTAATCCACAGGCAACCTCAGCACCAGCTTGCATCTGGCCCAATTTCTCCATTTGTTCATCCCAGCATCTCTAACTGTCTCAAAGGTCACCCATACACTAGTATACACTTATGCACGCACATTGAAAACAATCAACACTAATCAGTGCTGTCCTTGTTCCGTAGAATAATTAGTAAATGCAATCCTTACCCCTGAATCTGAACCATGAGGTGCCTTGTGGTGTCAAGGCAAACGAGAGCTTTATGAAAGAGGCCATCTTTTGACCGTTTACACTATGTGCAATCCACTGTCCCGATGCACTGTGGCTCTAGGCGAGCTGCCAAGCCACACCGTTCCACTTCATCCGCGATCAGGGGTGCGTTTACAAAGGGAAGACTTAATTGGTCATATTATGCCATTAGGAGCCCTTCAGTGTGGATTCTAAAGCTCAAAGAGGCCTCTGTTAATGTATACAAAGTGTGAAGTGCAACACCAGGCGATAACAACACTGCCTCCGAGGCTATAATTGCCCCACAGAGCTGTCAGCTTTAAAGTTTATGCAAAATATCAAGTAAATTGCTGTCCTTCAAGGAAACAAATGGCAAGGGTAGATTCTAATTCAAACATATTATGACTTGTGCCATTACTATACTGACTTGGTCCAACAAATAAATCAATCATTTATTCTTGAAATAATTGCTCAATACAGTCGGGGTCCCTTACAGACTAAGCTGGATTAATACATATCCACAAAGAGAACAATAACATGAAAAAATATCTTTTTTTTCTTGTAGTGTGTGTACACCGGTGTGCACTTCTTGACAAACCCACTACATAAAAGGACTACTTCCTAGCATGAATGTGGCAGTTGGACCCAATCAAAATGCACACTGCAGGCAGGTGTTGTTATGGTGATCACTGTGAGGAACAGGCAATGGGAGTGTGTGTGAGTGTGTGTGTGTATAAAGGGGAAGAAAGGGTGACTGTCAGTTTCTCTCATAACCCTGTCATTGCTGTGTGTAGTTGCAGGATACTAAGGAGCTGAGCTGAGAGGTGCTAGTGATGATGGATTCCTCTTATTAGGCGTGTGCTTAGGCTAAATTTGGTAAAATCAGTTTGGAGTGACGCCTCGAGGAATCGTTTTCTTCCAGCCCCCATTTCTGTCAATTCAAACCCTGAATCAACCATCCTCCCTATTCCCTTTTGTCAATGGTCATGATGCTGCAGCCTTTTCATTTCAGGTGCTAATGATTAACAGACTGTGTTGATTTAACGGAAGAGGAAAATCTCTCCAATATCAGCCCAATCTTCTGAAAGTGCCTGCGCGAACTTTTCTATGAGCGCCTGATGATTCATTCAAGTAATCCCCGACTCCCATCAGAAGGCATCAAAAAAGCCGGAATATCTGCATTAGCTTGCCATTGAACTCTGAGGTCTGGGTAACATCCCTGATCCTTTGGCTACTCAAAAGTTAGTGGTGTCACTGGCAGGATATGGTAACATACATAATAATAATAATAATAATAATAATAATAATAAATCTGGTATGGAGGAGTAGTTGGTTAGTTAAAAACTCCCATTCAGGGGCATCCATCATCTCAATAACCCCAATTAAAACTAATCTACTACACATAAAAGTTCAGTTATTTAAATAAATATAATACAGTACGTGTAGAATGAAACATGATTACATCAGGTTTTCAGTATTAGACAGAAAGGGTGAATGATAGTAACGACTCTCATAAATGGTATCGTGGCTGGGGTGACTGAAATTAAACTTGAGGGAATCTTGCTGCAGTAGACGGAGCACCCCTCCCTGCCTCAAAGCAATGTGTGTATGAATCATGGCATCCATTAATGATTGACATAGAAAAGATGTTATCAGCAAGGCCTCAACATGTCAATCAAATACCACAGGCTGTTACGACAGTATGTACAGAGCAATGCATTCCCAGATTGTCTCTACTGAAAGCAATCTAAAACAAGGCCTTGAATAACGGTGCGTCCATAAGGGAGAGAGATAATCCAGTGGTGTTTGTGTGCGTGTGCGCGTGTGTATATGTTTGGCAGAGCCTTCTGAAAGGGTACCAAGATCCTTATGCCAAACTCTGGGCTCTAGGCCAGCCTCCCATGCACCCTGGTGTCTGGATGCCAGGGTATCTTATGGTGGAAATCAATCAACACATGATATAATGTAGCCATAAGCAAACAAAAAAAAAAACCCTGACATTAAGAGAGTGTTTTTTGACAACTCAAAGACCATGCTGGTGAATGGAGCCAAAACAAAAGTAGGGTGCTGTTATTTAGATCTGGCATTTGGCAGACGCCATATTTCCAGGAAACCTTGTACCGAGTAGGGTGCAGCTGAAACTGCATGCGTAACAACAAGCGAGCCCATCTGGTGCAGGAATAAACCTGACACGCAACCTTGTATCACAAAAGCCTTTTGCTGAGCTGACATCTTATTCCACATAAAAAATAATGCATCTTTAATCAACCTTATGTTAAAATTACTCAAAAAAAACTGAGTGCATTTGAGAGAACATTGCTTTAATGCAATAATCAGAAGTGTTAACATCGGTGTAGAGTGTTTTCATATTATTATTATTATTATTATTATTATTGTTGTTGTAATCATGGTAACAATCAGGACCCCTTCCTGAATCCACCAAGACACAAAAAGCTGCACTGGCCCTGAAAATACGAGACAACAGCAGCCTATCTTGAGCATTAGGAGTCAATAAAAGCGTGATTATAATTAATATCGTTTCTTTGGCATTGTTTAGATACACATCACACAGATCCTTCACTACAGTACTTCAGAAATAGCAAATGCCACCGCTATCCACTAAGGCTTCTGATGTGACCGTCTATGGTAAAAGCTAAATTAAATCCCGACTGCTGATTCCTTTCTGCAGAAAACAATTTGATATTGTGGCTGCTGCCCGTCACACCATCTGTAGACAATAAATCCATTTAAATGCAAATTATACATGCCCGAGGTCTAATTTTCCTTCCTCTGACTATGAACTCATTGGAATGCACCACATTAACGTAGGAGAAAGAAGGTGTTTTGTTGTTTGGGTGAAAGTGGTGTGCTAGCAGAACTTTCTGCACAGTCGAAATTAATATGTGCTTTTGTTTCGTTGCGAGTTAATTCATTGCATTTTGGTGCGATGATTCTCAAAAGAAATGCTTTTCATTTGTCTGGCACAATGCTAGAATGGTTTGTTTTTTGCAGAAAATGGCTGTCTCTTGCTCAGTAGTGATGTTCATATATTAGAAAACATGAGCCATAGCCCAGAGTTAAGCACGAACATTCTAATAGGCTAATGGAGTAATCCTCACATTTAAGGATGAATAGTTTCTAGTTATTTTCAGGAAATCTGCAGGGAGTTATTAAATGAGATTACTTGCTTCTTGTCCCATTAATTTCCATGCAAAAGTTCATTATGTTCCAAAGCAAAGCGAATCATTAAAAAAAAAAACCATGTTAGAAATGGAAACATTCATTATTTTGGGCATTATTTAACATTCAGCAAATAATTAAATTTGTTTTTGGGTGTTGTTTAAAGAATTTTTCACAATGCAATGCCACTAAACGCATGAGGAACATTAAGTACAGAATGTTAACAGACTTCTACTAGTTTTCCGGCATCGTTAGCAATAATTAGCGTTCAAATATGTTTTTTCCTAGCTCTCTTTAACCCAACAGACCCATGTGTGTATGCAGCCGATTCCGGAGAATAGAAATGCACCCTGTTGTGGCACATTATTCTCATCACAGACACTAGTTTCTCAGACTAGAATGATTCAATATCATGCCTCTAATTCCCCTTCACTTCTCAGAGTGAGATACTCCCCTCTGCTTATTACAGTCAAATCGTTACATCTCATATCTGTCAAGCACAGGAGCTTCCATCAAGCGTGTGTGCGTGGGTGTGTGGAGAATGCAAACCATTACTAAAGCATTTGAAATATAAATAACAAATGTCAATGGGCCTAAATTAAAATTTCAACAGTCCATTAAGCATTCATGTGTTTTAGCAAACAACTAATAAGCAATAAAACTGGGCCCTGTTTTTAAACCAGTGGCCTTGCATATGAGAACAGAATGTTATAATGCTGTGGTGCTGAACTGCTGCTTATATTTCTCAAAGCACTTAATGCATCTTCAGTGTAGTCACTGTGAAGCCTTCCCTCCCGCTTAGTCAGAGCTTCATTACAAGAGACCCCGCCTGCTTCCTGTCATCTCCCATCATCTTCAAGCAGAGGAGAGACCGCAAAACCAGGAAGTACCACAGTGCACCAGGTGCTGCAAATCCCCTGACACACTCAGAGAGGGCTCACTGCTCTAAGAATATATTAACTACTTTTAATCCTCTACAGTGTTGGCCGTTTGAAACAATCAGTACAGAGTAATATTTAGTAGTCATTCAAGGGAAAATGCCACAGAGGCATATTAATGCTTTTCAAAGCATATTAATCCAGAACTAATTGTACACTGGCTGTCGTACACCTGTGTCCGTTTGTCGTCATGTAGCGGGCAGGATGTGGTCTCTGCAGGCTGTGGGATGGTGACTAGTGACTGGCATGAGTAGCAAAATACTACACGTTTTAATAAATGAGTTTTTGGCGGCATAAACATAAAAACAACATGGAAATAGTGTATTTAGCATTAAAATGAGTTTGGTGATGTCACTCGTCTCCCTCACTGGCTGAACGATTAAAGGTGAGAAACCGTGAGTTTGTTGGCCTGTAGCAGTAATGACAAGCGATCAAAATGAAGTGTAGCAATAATATATTATAACGAAATCTAAAATACTCCAGAGGTGTATCCTGGCCTGGGCATTCGGCTGTAGCCCCGAAGAATTTTTTTCTTTAGCCCCGAATAATTCTCCGCTTGGAGCTGTTTCTAAATACATAACTTAATGTCAGTGAAAGAAGATGGCGGTGTTGTAATTTTACATCTTCAGTGAATGTAGGCACGACTACTCAAACAGGGTTTACAGGAAAATACGTGGAAATACTTGTGCCTTATTGGACGACGGGTCTCAATTCTGCCAAACGCTAGCTCACATGGTCAGTTACCGGGGGGGGGGGTTATGCCGATTGTTCTTGTAACCAGTAAACGGGTTGAAACTGAAACACTTAAACCCTCTCATGCTGAGCAGAAAACAAGGTGTGTAAATGTCTATACGAGTTACCAGTTACGCGAGCATGATATGAGCAGAGCGTAAGGACAGCTAATGTACTTTGCATTGCACTGTAGCAGCTAAACTCCTAAAATCATAGTTGCGCCTCCTCTTGGCTAGCGACGCCAAACGAATCTCATTTTATCGGTCTAGTACTCTTGCAAACAATGATAAAGCTTTATGATAAATCCAACTTTTTTCCCCAACTTTCCTATTCTTAAGAAATTAGCCCTCACCTGCAAAGAAAATAAAATGCATGGAAACAGTCTATTTAGAAGTCTATTAACAATCTGGGCTCAACCCCGGATGATCAACAGTCCAGCTCACACAGATATACAAGTGCAGACTATTTACCATTTAATAAATACAGACTATGCTCAAAGAGCAAAAATACAAGGACCTAAAACTAAAAAATTCAAACTTCTTTGGTAATGTAATGCATACATATGCACTACAATATTACTGTACTGTATTGTCTGGTAGAGAAGTGACCTTACCTAACTAGTGTTTCCTTTTAAAATGAAAAAAATAAAGTGACAATCACCTTGTCCATCCCCATGTCCCCGTTTTGTACTAGTGGTACCAACAGAAACAACAACAACAACAACATGTAGGATCACAGATTTGTTTCCGTACTGGGATATCTCATGCTGCTCGGTTGATATCGCTATAAAAAGAACAGAGACGACGAATCAGTCCAGCACTTGTGCATATGTTGAGCTGGATGAGACTCTTTATGTCTGTACAACAGGATATCTCTGCATGATGCCAGTGTCGTAAAGCTCGAGATATGTTGAAACGTGAATGAGCTCAATAAAGATATCAGCAATCCTGCAACAAATTCGTACTCTATCTGCACTGAAGGGTGGAGGACTCCAAATGAACTGAGCTGGTCCCTGTTGGCCTGTGGATGTGAGGAGCCTAGAAACGACAGACTCGTGCCTATGAAAACATAATCAGGGCCACACTTAACTTGGCTTCAGAACGGCCTGCTGGAGGTCAGCGCCCTCTGTGGCATTGGAAATTGCATCCTTCTGAGCCGGGGTCCACGGACGTCCACTAATGCATGCAAACAAGGTCTGAAGGGCCCTCAGTGCCATCAAATATTCAGCAGCTCGACCTGGTGCATTTTACATTCCTTCCTTTCTCACACGACGCTACACTTTCGCTTCATCCTTCAACTGCTCATCGGGGGCCCGAAAACAAAGACAAAGAAAAAAAATTTGAGGAGAGGTATTTGGAAGCTTTGTCGCATTAATGATTGACAGCAGGATTGTTCTGCTGCTGTACTTTGAGCACTGCATGTGACCGCCAGTTCTAGCAGGCAAGGCACATTCAAGTCATATTTCCCTGAGCACACAGCTCCTACTCCTTCGCTCTTATCCACCCCTCACTCGCTCTCTTCTATCCATCTCTCTTTGCTGATACATTAAATGTAGCCTTCAGGCAAATATGAAGAAGTGAGAGTGTGGATGTAGTCTGGCTAGATATCTGGAAAGTCCTTCTTGTTTAGCTCCACGTTATTCGATGTACATCCTTGGCTAATACAACTGCAATGTGTCCTCGAGTCATTTTCCAATATGACATTATATTAAACAGGTAAGGCCCTTGTCCAAGCCAAAACAATATCATCGCAGGAGAAGTAAGCTGCTGCCCCGGTTATCAGCACAGCCTGTAAAATCAGCCGGAATGGTTCTGTTGCTTTGACTGTGCACAGGGGCTTTGACTATCATGCTGCAATAGGAGTGACTCTGACGGGAGCGATATGGAATCTGCAGCCTCGGACATAATGAGGACATTTTTTGCTCACCACCGTCCTCGGCCGGCCCGGCCCGGGGAGACTGCAGCCCGCTGAAGCCTATTGACTCACCATGGCAACAATCAGCAACCACAGAAAGGTCAAATTCTCTATACGAAGAGATATGAAGGGTATGAATAGAGCTATAGTGCGATGGAGATTCTAATAATGCTTAATGTTGCCTCCTAAAGGGAGGTAAGAAGAAGAAGAGAAACGGCAGAGGGTCTGTGCACAGGTGTGGTATTTATTATCTGGTTAATGTTCATCATTACTGATTCACAAAAGTTCAATCACACTCTCTCTCTTGCCTTGTGCTCCACTATTCCTCTTTTTCTTGTCCAGCAGAATGCCTGCTCCTTGTTTTATGTGTTGAAGCAATACTGCAATGTTTTTACTATGAGCCTTGAGGCCTGGGGCTTTTGGGACGGATCTGCAGGCCTGAAGCACTGAAATTATCCCCGGCGTGGTCCAAGCAAATGCCACTATTAACTTGTTTGTTCACTGAAGACGAAGGGCATCTGCTGAGAATTACGGTATCTCAATGCCTAACTCTATCTTGCCATCGCCAGTGAAATGAGGACTTTTTATCATTCCGAAAGCTTTTATTATGGCTTAAATTCATCAGACTCGTGGTAGCTGATTATACATCTAATTTTACAGCACCCTCAGGATACAGTGATCAATACTCACAACTGTCAGTTCCACACATTGAGATGGAACAAGACGAGGGGTTTTACAGCATAACTGATTAGTAGAAGCAAAGCAAAAAGTCCATCTTTTAGATGTACAGGGATAAGACTTTTGCCTGATGCTGAACTTATCCAGCGTTGTAAAAGAACATGCCCGAGCATGACTTTCTCCATAGCAGTTAAAGAGTTCTGCCAGAGTCTTTTATTGCAGTGTTGTACTGCACGGATTGTATGCCTCTATCCACTCTATATAGCTGTGTTATGGCTCCTGTGGGAGCAGGGCCTCGGAGGCATGGGGGGGACTGGAAGGACAGGAGATTTGGTGGAGAAAGAGAGAGGGACTGAGGGAGAGAGAAAGGGAGGGGATGAGAGGGAAATAGGACAGCTGGCACACTCTGATAGGAGGGGGAGGGGAGTTGAGGGGGTTGCCTGTGCAAGCAGCAAGCTTTGGGACCGGAGAGGGAGGTTTCAGATCGCTTTTTTTGTGGTGGAGAGAGGCCAGCAGATGGACTCCTCCAAACAATAGAGCAGGGACAGATGCAACTACAAAGATGCAGCCACACAGAGGCAAGTGCTGCCCTTGTACTTGAGTGTACCAGCACCCAGCAGGACGTGATGGAGGTGCTGCAACTCCACACAGACAGCCATTATTCCTTTAAAAGAGGCAAGAAGGAGGAGCTACAATGCAACAGGGCACCACAAAGAAACAAACAAAAGAGCATGGGTTGTAACTTTCTTATGCCACCCCTAGAGCCCTCATTTATTAACAAAGCTCCACGGACAGCCAGTAAATCCCCAACTAGCTCTTAATCCTGCGCTCCAGCCATCATCTGTCATGAATAAACAACCAGATCAGCAGGCAGTTTGAATTACCTCTAAGCATTAGGCAGTTTCAGCATTACTACAGCAGTGGTCAATCTACTTAGGATCTCTGGAGGTGTGAATCTTTTTTTTTCACCCCTTCTTTTAAACACGTCTCAGTAGAGAGAGAATGGGAATGATAAAATAGGAATTCTCTGCAAACAGTTCAGTTTTGTTATGGCAATAAAAATACATGTCCCATATCATTGTCATAAAAGGAATTTTCATTCGGTTCATATAAATTTTAAAACTTCCTGAGTAAAGCCTGAGGTTAGTGGAGACAAAAGGATTCCCCTGCCTCTGTTCCCTGTGCCTGAGGCAGTGAGTTGGTGCATCCTTCAATTGTAACGGTTCAGGTCTACAACTACGCTGCTGACTGAATATGACTGCAGCTAGTAATTCAGAGAAAGTTGAATTGGCTGTTGTGAAATTGTAGTCTGGTCATGCTTAAATTTGACTTGATAATATTGCTCTTTGGTCAACCATTTAAAGATAGAGTGCTCAAAAGTTTCTGAAGAATTTAGCTTCATACAATACATATTTAACCATGATATTCAGAATAAAAGGTCTTCATAAGTGATAGGAAATCAAAATGGAAAGTCTTCCTGCCATAAAACTCCTTATTCGTTGGTCCATATTCGCTCCTTATACAACGACAAAAAAGGGGAAATAACCCTTTAACGAATGCACACAGAAATCATACAAATAAAGCAAGCATGGACAACACAGCACTCAAATTACAATCTATTTTTTATAATCCATTTTGTCTTGTTGGTTTGTCGGACGAAATACACAGAACACATGGCACTGCTGCAGCTCTACAGCGTAGTCAGTGCCTCGCAGCTCAGATCTACAGACAAACCCAAAATTCAGCAAGTTTCGTTCACAACCTCCAGTTAGGCTGAAACGAAATTGAATCGCTTTCTCTGTGTGCTACAGTTTGCTTGGAACCACACTGAAACCGATTTGCTCATGAGGATTAATTTGGTCAACACCCAAGCACACTTAGTCTGTTCTTACCGGACAAAACAAACCACACCAAACAGGACACCTCACCAGGGGCCTATGCGTATGTGACAGCACCCTTAAAACAAGATATAT